>JAAGKR010004450.1:0-61069 GCA_011419295.1 Clarias macrocephalus | reverse complement strand
TGGTGCAGTCAATGCCAAGAGACACTGGACTAACGAGTGGACAGAGCAGTTTCACGTGATAGTCTCAGAGTCCTGGTATTTCCTTAACTTTAGTTGTTTTTTTTTAGAGACATGATGCTGAAAGCATGCATGAAAGAAGTGATCCTGGTGAGGGGATGACCGCCTCTATCAGCCGGTAAAATGTGTGATGTGCTTCGTAGTAATCGTTGACAAAATCATGGTATAATATGAAGCGAAATAACACACTCTGACACACACTCTGTGTGGTTATAAGAAACGAGTCCACTCTGGAGTGGTAATGACACTTGGCGCCACATTGTGCCAAGTCACACCAGCATGACTGTAATTATTTGTGTGTTATTTCTTACATAATCACCCATGTTACAAGAAATGCAGTTCATACCGAGCATACATACCCATGACCAAGCATAACATTTATTTTCTTTAGTTTGTTATTCTCTGTCTCGATTCGGTTTAAACATCACTAATCACTGTCTTTATTTCGTTTTTGTTTTTTTCGCAGGACCACCAGGTAGACGTGGAAAAAAAGGGAATCCTGGTGAGTATTTATTTATTTCCTTTCCAGTCATATATTAAATATAATAGTAATTAGCAGTGTTATAGCTGTTTCATGCATCATATACCTCCATGTTGGTTTTTAGACGTCCAATATGGGACACATGCACAGCCTGTCCACATTTGAGGAATGTTTCTTTATAGTGTAGTGTAGTCATGGTAACATTTCTAGTATATTTGTCGTGTGAGGTCAATTAATCTAAAAAAATGAGCATTTGATCTATTTTATCTTCAAACCCTAACGTTTAATGTCCAGTACCTTGGTTAAAATAATGGAGAAAGTACTTCAGTACGTATCTGTCATAGCAAGGTGCTTTATACTGTACAAGCTACTGTACAAACATTTAATTTCTTGTTGTGATATTTTTCATCCGTGATGGCTGGATGAAGGGACAAGTAGGGAGATTTTGATGAAGGCATGAATATGGAGATGGATGGATGAATGCATGGGTGGGAGGGTGATTGGGTGATCTGTGGATGTATGGAAGGATCCATCAAGTGATAGGTTGTTATAGGAGTAGATGAAAGGATTGTGGATTTATGGAGAGATGAGTGGATTGACAGGTAAACAGATGGGTGGTTGATTGATAAAGTGAATACATGAATAGGTGAATAGTTGGTGGATGAATAATTGACCTGGAAAAATGGATGGGATAGATCGATGGATCTTGTACTGTTTGACTGAAGAATATTTGGATTGATGGATGGATGGAAAATAGATGGCTCAAAGGATGAGTTGTGTGCATAGATTAATGGATTGTAGATTGATGTTTGAAGGAATGAGTGGATTGATGAGTAGACACATGGGTGGTTGTATGGGTTGATCGAGGGATGGATGGATGAGTGGGTGTATGAGTAGATGAATTGATTGTGGATTGATGGACGGTTGAATAAGTGAGTTGGCGGAATATTGGCGGAATATACAATACTGTATATGCATGGACTGTGTACTAATTAATTGATGATGCAGGGATGAATGCATTATAATATTACAATAATATTATTAATAGTTATTATTTCAGAAAATGCAAGACAAAAACCATTTTATATGATGGGGATTATAGCTATTATAGCTACACTAATCAGCCACAGTGCTAACACCGCCGCCAGTTGAAGTGAATAACATTGGTTCACTGGTGACAGGATCACGGGCACCCAAAATCCCATCTACGCCCACTGGGACCAAAGACCAGCCTGACCGGCCTCATCCCACAGAAATCCTACTGTAGCAAAAACTACTGTAAAAGTCAATGCTGGCTACGGCTGAAAGGTATCAGGACACCCAGTGCATCACAGCCTGCTGGTGCTAGACCCCACCAGCACCCCCCCCCCCCCCCCGAGGCCCTGTCAAGCCACGCCCCGCGGGGCCAGAGCCACCCAGGTGACAGAATAGAATCTAAAACATACAACAAAAAAAAAAGTTTTGAAAGTTAGTGGCTGTAATGTTAATGTTTTTTGCTGATCAGTGTATAGTATTTGTAGCATAAATCAGAAACTACTCAACTAGAAAGAAGAAATCAAGAAAGATGATTTGACGAACCACAGCTTTTTTTTAAACACATTTGCACAGCTATGAAACTAAACTCTAGAAACATGAGACTAATCACGAGCACCCAACACAGATAACGATGATAAAGGGAAATACGCCACGTGAAGCCAGAGCAGGAGTCAGCCAGTGAAGAAGAAAAGAAAAATGTCCTAAAAAGTTGAAGAAGGTGGCCAGTTGTAAATTAGTTTTACCTCAAAGGACTTTCAACATATTTTTAAAAGAATTAATTACTTAGACATGTCTCTGAATTCACCCATGCACATGTGTGAAGCTGTTTCTATATTTATGACTTCATTTTTATCTGCATGCATCAGATCAAAGAACAATATTTATAACTCTATATGTAGACCTGGAGAGACTACACTTTTTTGTTTTTTACCTGACTGCTGTATAATTTACGGATGAAAGGTGCTCCTATTAAATCTTTTAGTCTGACACAGCTGCTGCTTTTAATAGTACTGCTGCAGCATTTTACTACAAGCACCTATTTGATGTATTCTGCAGTGATATGAAGCGCAATACAACTTTATCCTGTAGGCCAAAAGAGATAAGTAGATGGATGGATGGATGGATGGATGGATGGATGGATGGATTGCATATTAAAGCACTGATAAAGAGATAAATGAGTTCATAGGTAATGGATGGATGGTTGGATGATGGATGGATGGATGGATGGATGGATGGATGGATGGATGAAAGTTTAGGTGAATTGTTGTATGGACTGTGCAATGAGAGGTTGGTGAAACAATGAATTAGTAGATGGAGTGCTGGATGGATAAAGGGATAAACCATTTAATGGATGGATGGAATGATTGTGGATTTATTAATAAAGAATGAATGGCTATGTCGTGGCAACAAAGTGGCTTAGTGGTTAGCACTGTCGCCTTGCACCTCCAGGGTCCGGGTTCGATTCCCGGCCTGTGTGTGCATGGCGTTTGCATGTTCTCCCCGTGCTTGTTTTCCTCCCACAGTCCAAAGATATACAGATTATGCTAATTGATTTCCCAAATTGCCAGTAGTGTGTAAATGAGTGTGTGTATGTGTGTGAGGCCTGCGATGGATTGGCACCCTGTCCAGGGTGTACCCTGCCTCGTGCCATAGGTCTCCTGGGATAGGCTCCAGGCCCCTGTGACCCTGTATATAGGATTGAGCGGTATAGACAATGAGTGATGCACTAATACTGTATAGAGTTGGATAAAGGGATGAGTTGTTGTATGTATGGATGAATTGTTGGATGGATGATGGGTTGTGATGATAATGGTTGGAGGAATTGATGAATCTATACTGTAGGTAGATGGGGGTTGGATGGATGGATGGATGGATGGATGGATGGATGGATGGATGGATGGATGGATGGATGGATGGATGATACGGTAGTTAAAGGGATAAAAAATGGTTTATAAACAGATGAATGAATTGATGGATTGTTTGATAGATAGAAAGAAATTTGTAGATACTACAAGATATTTACACAGTGCAGAACAGTCAGTACACATGCAGAAACAGACCGTTACTGTGTGTGTGTTGAATTGGATGAATGTGTTCACTATGAGATAATGAGATATGGTAGGTGAGATAATAGAGAATCAACACCTGCAGTCACTAGAAAAAAACAACAAGAGACATACATCATCCGAGCCTACAGTCACAAACACATGCCTCGGCGGACGAGGGGAGAAGAACCGTGTCTTTGTTCTCGCTTTGATGACTTTGGCCCGTGGTGACGACGGGAGGACTCGCAGCCTCCAAAACACACAGGCTGCTCTCCATAAAAAGCTCCCCTTCAGTGGCCCAGGGCTCTGGGTGACCTGAACTGACACAGTGGGATCCTTCTTCCATTTCTCTATCTTCTAATCACTCCCTCCCTTTTCTCACCATGGCAGAGACGGATCGGGTTTCCCACATGGTTGTGTGACAGCAGAGCCGTTAAAAGAGACCTTATCAGCGCAGCCATTTGTAGAACCTGGTGTTTGTTTACGCTGTGCTCTGATCCTGTCCAGATCAACCCAAGACCATCGCTGCTCTGTATATGTTTTTTTTTTTTTTTTTTCCTGTCAGATTCTCCAGTTATCATTTTCTGGAGTCACCCGGGCTTTGCCAATGTCTGTCTAATCCATTATGCTTAGAGTAATGGACAGGGGCGAGGGAAACTATGCAGAAGGACTGGGAAGTTACAGCCCACATTACCCAAAACTTATGAAACACTTACAATATCCTGAACCTTTTTAACATTACACCAGGAGAGCTCAAACTTCTGCATCAACTGATTTGTATATTTACACAAAGGAAGTAAATTTTGAAAAAGCTTGTATGAGAATGTACAGTATTTATTACGCATGACTGAACTTGTTCTCACCAAGATTGTTTCCACAATGCTTCACATTTTCTCGTGTTCGGGTTCAGCAGATGCCTGTGATTTAAAGGCATTTTTTTCTTTTGACCATTACTCAAATCTGTTGATGTTTTCAGCTCCTTCAGGGTAAGAGTATATAAAATCAGATTCCTGGCAGGACCGATCCGAACCGAAGAATGAGCCATTGTATTTCTTACCACCTCAAACGGTCATCCAGGAGTTATAAAACCACAGACACAGTCTTAACTGGTATTGTTGCGTCCCTGTTTTAACCATCAGTCAGTCGGAATTACGATAGACAATAAATACAAAATCACTTGCAATGGGATTTATCTACTGTAGAATCAAGCCAGAGGGTTTACTGGTGAATATTTGTGCAGCAGGTTCGGGGCTCTGCACATTTACACTACCTGCTCCTTTAGTGTCAGCGTAGCTGTGATTTAGTGAATCTTGTTCCTTTGGGTTGCTCCTAGGAGGCAATTTAAATGTGAACATTAGTTACTTGTGCTGGAATAAGGTGTCCGCTTGTGCAAGGTTTTTTTTTTCCTTGTACCTGTAAAAACACTTAATGAAAGCGCACCATAGGCATAGGTACAGACACACAGAGGGTAGCCTCACAGGTCCAGGGCCCCAGGTTCTGTCCAGTTCTGCATGTTCTCCAGCGAGTTTCTCCAATTTCCAGTTCCCAGGCAAGAAAAACATTAGTATTATGAATGTCATGAAGGTAATGGATTTGGAACATCGGCACAGACAAGCTAATTTAATCTCATTGAAACAGCGTACACGCTCGACAAAATAAACACAGTAACTAGAGCTCTGGATTAGCAACTGAGCTAAAAGGCCAAACAGCAAAACCGACGGATTATGTACAGTACTGCACTAACTAGCTAACAAGAAACAGGTGGAACAATAAGTGAAACGGGAAGTAAACTCAACAAGACGTGACCTCTGCACTGAAACAGTGATCGCTGGAAACTCAAGGCCAAGTCAACATCTTAGAACATGAAAAAACAGATACGGTGCAGGGACTGGCATGACACTATATAGTCCCTAGGGTGTGTGTGTGTGTGTGTGTGTGTGTGTGTGTGTGTGTGTGTGTGTGTGTGTGTGTGTGTGTGTGTGTGTGTGCATGGTGCTCTGAAATGCACTGGCATGCAGATGCACTGGCCCACCCTACGCCCAGTGTTCTTCCATTACGACCCTGAACTGGATAAAGTGGTTACTGGAGATCAGTGAAGATCGGTTGTGTTTCCTCGTGTTATTCAACGTGAGCGCGAGTATCCACCAACGCGCCGATAGGTTCATGATTTACATCAATGCTTTGTTCATGGCAAACATGAGCAACAATACTAACTAGCAGATCATACCGATGTGGCAATTCAATTTGTATTGCGATTTTGCAAGTATCATGATTTTATAAACATCCCGATAATCTAAAGACTTAATTTTTTTTTTTTACTTTTTTTTTACCCAGATTTTGTTCAAAATTTTAAACAAACTTAGAGTTAGAGCAAACTTTTAGAGTGTACCACCTGCAATATTTTAGAGGAACAGCGGCATTTTAAAGGAGCTTTTCCTTGCCACCGTCGCGCTCGGCTTGCACATCAGTGACAATCTAATCTTTTTGATTCACACACATTTATCATATTTCATACAAATTTAAATAATGTTCTTTTGATTGTGTTAAGCTGCTTTGCGAAAATGACAGTTGTTAGAAGTGCTATACTAATAAAATTTAATTGAAATTGAATTGAATTTTACCATCTCAAATGAAACATTTAAAAATATATAAATAAAATATTTATATATTATGAAACACTTACATTTAAATATAAATAAAATAGTATTTTAAAAAAATGTTTTGGGAGCACAATAGTGATACATCACTCACTTGACCCCCGGCTTTACTAACTAGCATCTAACACAATGCTGAATCTCGAATCCCCAAACAAGGCCACTACGTGGGGTATGGAACAAGGGATTAACACTATTCGTCATTCAACCCTGGAACCGAACTGCATTCGGTTAGTTAGCAAAGACTATTCCAAAGCAGAATAAGTGACATAAAGAGAAACTTTACGGGACTGTCCACCAACCCCATGGTTTATTCTCCTCACCTTGTGGCTACATAGTAACAGCAAAAATGTAAAACTATTTTAACCCTTGGATAAATGGTCCCGGAATCAAACGTTAACATCTATACACTATTTATAGCACATGTATGTACATGACATTTAGAGATTGACAATCAAATGCTATAAAAACAAGGATTTAGTCAAATTATAGTTGAGAAAATGCAACAACAAAAAAAAGTATACTAAATAGCTCAATAGCTAACAGGTAACTTTTTGTGTTTGTGTTTCAGGAACTCCAGTAAGTACCTGTATATTTGTGGACGCACATTGCCGAGTATGCGTATGTAAATCAGGCTCACATCACTATTCTAGCTAACAGACATACTGTACTGTAACGTCGGCTCTAGACAAGGTAAGAGTGAAAGGAATGCAGTACAGCGTGTGGATCCATGAAAATTATAATTTTAAATCAACTGCAGTCGCATGCTCTGCATATTTTACTGGCATCGACGATGTCGTGGTCCAGCGCCAAGAGTCTGAGCTGCCAAAAAATTTAAAGTGTTTTCACACACACAGCATGGGTCTCGGATTTTATTTATATATTTCCTTATTTATTTATTGTACGTCTGTGTAAAATGTAATCTAGACTTACATGTAAAGTACATATTTGTTTATGAAGACCCACACACAATGTAAACGTACCGTCCAAAGAAACAGCAGCAGGTCAGATTACTGTATATAATTGAGGTTTCAATTCTTCTCATTTCCGAGATAAAAGAGACATACTACAAGTACAAAACTGTACTCTGAACTCTCATTCCTCAACAAGTATTATTTTTCCTCAAGCCAAATATAGATTGTATTGAATTATTTTTATCCTTTTCACGAGGGGCGTTCAAGTCAAACCGGGATTTGTGATGAACTTTCTCATGAATGAAGGTGTAAATCAGATTGACATTTACAGAAGACTTCAACCACAGTGAGGTGATGAGGCTCAACAACATTTGAACTGTGGAACAGTTTTAAAGAAGGCTGTATGTCTGTGAATGGCGATCTCGTCCGAGGTGGCTCAGAGCCCACTGCAGTCTTTCCCACGAGCGCTCGGCGAGTGGAACGTTTGATCCATGAAAATTGACAAATCACATGTCACCAACTTGCGGAAAAGACGCATCTGTTTGTGGGAACGCAATCATTCGCAAACATCACTTGCACAATGAAGGAACTCGGCTGCGGGTTCTTACTGTACAGCCGTGACCTCGCTCCAAGCCATTTCTACATGTTTGGGGCATTGAAGGAGTTCCTGCGAGGCCAGCTATTCAGATGTGAAGCAGTCAGTTCGATCATGGCTCGGGCGTACTGAGAAAAATCTTTCTCAGTAAGATTTTCTAGACTTCCTTTTCACGCACTAGTGAAAGTGCGTTAGTGTTGCAGGGGATTATATAGAGAAATAAAGGGAGTTGTTACTCGCATAATGATCAAAAGTCCCGGCTTGACTTGAACAGCCCTCGTATTTTTGCATAACCGTCACTCCAGCAGCACAACGTGCTTCATGGTGCTCAGATTTCCCACACATGCTTTAACTTTCCTAGATAACGACATCAGTGGGGCTTAGAAATATAAAATGTAAAGCCTAATCATTTGCTGGAAAGAGTTTTAGGGATGTTAATTATACTTACAGGCAGATGGAAGAGATTTAAATTATGCATTCCATGTTTTTTACTTTTTACTACAGCACACACACACCATCTTTAAATACAGGAGATCAGTCCAAGCATGTGCAGCTTCAGTTTGTTTTCTCCTCAGAGACAGTAGTGGGATTCTGTGCATATTCCAGATTTAATGCTCTTTTATTTTCTTTAACCCTAACAGGGAACTCCAGGGCGAGATGGATACCCGGTAAATATTTTTTCTAATACTCGTCAGTGGGTAACTGCTTTCCAGACTGGGACTTTAATGAAAACATTACACTCTAAATAACTTTAAGTAATACAGAGCGCCATCTATTGGAAACTCTTTTTTGTCTATTTCTTTTTCTTTCTATTTTTTCTATATTGAGGATTAGACATTATTTTTGTGTAGGATTAATGAATATTATACAAATTTCTATTTAATTTCCTGTTCCCAAACTTCCCTGAAAAGCTCTCATGTCTTATATTTTAACGTTCTGCTCAGTTTTAACTTGCAAAACCTCAAGTACACAAACATCAGCAAAATGTTTTACGCTGTCTTATTCCGACTGAAGGAATAAAGCAAACAAAGAACAATATGTCCTCGGGGCTTACACACAACCTGACCAAAAACATTTGGAACAACAATTATTGATATATTGAAGCTTCAGAATGCACCATCCTCTATTTATTAATACTGAACAAAACTCTCTGGCCTTACAACACCATATGTCCACGCCTTTACTGGAACACAGGAGTTAGTTGACTACTGCATGTGCAACTTATTTTAGCCGTCCCCGCACCGCAATAATGCAAACACGCAACTGTGTGAAGTCAGTCCAAGCACAACAATCGAGCTGGTCCGGACTGTTGTCTGAACCGTACTGCCATATGTGGCCTTAGTAATCCTCCCTGCCAGAGCTATCTCAAAACAAGATATCTACTGATCTTTCTTATTCTTAACCCGCGTATCTGTGTCTCTTGACCCTTTCTATCTTGTATGTCTTCATCTTGCATGTCTGTCTTGGATTTGGAAAATAAACACTGGAGGGTTTTGGGTTGTTTTTTTCCCCTTTATTCTTTTGAGGCACCAAGTCTGTGGTAATGCAGGTCACATTGCTTTTAGTATTTCTTCCACGGCATGAACGGGTACAGTATGGTTATCATTCGTCTTAAAGCAGCCACCATTTAAATAAGAAAACTGTGGCCTTGTTACTCTGTTGAGGAATTTATGTATTTATTTAGTTATTTATTTTTGCATGTATGGTTTGGGGACACTCGTCCTCTCAGATCACTCCAAATTGCTCCAGTACACTTCTAGAGACTTGTATTTGTATAATATACAGTATGTACATGTACAATATATGCCGCTCATGGTCGACGAACACCTTACCAAGACATGTTATGTCGGGTTTTCCTTTAATTTGTCGGTCACACGTATTTTAAATTGCTGACAGCAAAGAGTCACCGAGGGGTATTTCAGCACCTCGTGCGGAGTGGACAGCGACTTCTTTGCCCTGCAGCGTGAGCCTGAGTCTGGATTTAAGGAACGAGGCTTGAGCGAATTTCATTATCTGGATGATACCTGTTGTACTGGATGTGCTGTAACAGTCATCGTATATCCAAAAGTTTTTAGACAGCTGGTCATCACACCTACATGTTCTCCTAGAAAAAAAACATTCCAGATTTATACCCCCCCCTCACTTTTTTTTTTACATTTTTCTCCAGATGTTTGTGTTTATTTGAGTTTACGGTTTTAGTCAAAAGAGGCTTAGTGATGATGAGCGTGGAGGCCCGAGGTGCATTAAATGTTCCAGTTCATCCTGAAGGTGTTGAGATCAGGCTTGACTTTGTGCACATGGTCAGTGTTATGCTGGAACAGGTTTGAGCATTTTAGTTCCAGTGAAAGGAAATTATAATTTTATAGCAAATACAACTGTGTCCTTCCAACTTGTGGAACAGTTTGGGGAAGAACCACATTTGGATATTGTGGGCAGGTCTTCTTGTGGGCAAGAAACTCTGCTCTACCTTAAGACCAATACCCTTAGACATATCTTATTTCTTTATTAATTGCAGTATAGTAATAATAAATAAGAAATGTAATCATTTTTGCCAAATATTCAGAATGTAAAATAACTTCAAAAATACTATGCATTCTAAAATAAAATCTACAGTAAATATTGTGCATTTTAAGCTCTTATGGCTTCTCTCTTTCTCATTCAGGGGCCTCTGGGTGTGGATGGAAAGCCTGTAAGTTCTTCAATCTGTCACTATACAGATCACAGTAGAACTCAGAGAGCAGAGTATGCATTGTTAGTTGTCTTATCTACTGTAGCTCTTACTTTTTTCCCGACTCTGATATATTAGGTTTATAAAATGTTTAGATATATCATGTTAAACTAGTCAGACAGTTTAACAATATTTAATACATATTTTAACTAGTTGCAGTAGTGAATATGATATAAAATAATTTGTGTTGTTGTTGTTGTTGTTGATCATGATGATGTTGCCTTTGTTTATAGGGTCTTGCTGGTCCTAAAGGCAGTCAGGTATGTTTTTAGATTCCTATCAGTCTTTTTAAAGGGACAACTTTAAAAAGATGTGGTTAATTATAGTCAGTTTTGCCTATGGGTACAGTATATAATAATTTAGCTATAATTAATTAATTAATTAAATATTTTATAAACGACTATATAAACTATAAAATTATATAAGCTAGTATATATTTATACACAGAATTACATTTATTACTACTGTATTATGGGCTGTAGTGGAGTGTACTTTGTACTTTTCACTGATTTTCCAGTGATCACTGAAAGTGCATTAGGAAGTGGCAGAACCACATGAAATGTCTGAGAAACATAAGCACTATAGAGATATTTATCTGTAGGCAGAATGGAAGAGTTGAAGCTGTAATTTCAATTCAAGTTCAATTAGTACACATTACACCAGAGTTTACACTACAGTCAAGCAGATGCTGTACACTTTTGTGTTTGTAGCATACAAATGATAGCACTCATGATTCCACATACAGTAGCTTTCCTTATACACTAGACATAAACTCTCATTTGAGCGCTTATACAGCTTGAAGAAGAGCAGCAGACATTGACCATAAACTATCAAATGTTAGAATGATAAGAAACGTTTTGTCTATTTGGTTTTTTTTTTTTTTTTTTTACATCTGTCTTTTCTTCTGCTAGGGGATGCCAGGGCCAAAAGGAGATAAGGTACGTATCGTAAGCTTCAGAGTGCATTGAGTGTGATATCAGTAAGGTTTTAGCCTAATATAAACCAGCCTTTAGATATGGCAGCCATTTCCCAAGCACTGCTTCGGGACGTTTTGCAAAACAGATTACACAACACTGCGGAGTGTTTATGTCAGATACATTTGCACCTAAGTAAGATCTAACCTTTGTCTCTGCAGGGTGATCAGGGAGACGTGGGGCCCAGGGTGAGTATTACTCATCAAACACTGAACTAATGCCCTACAGCACCAGTGAGCTCACACACACCAGGTTCTGTGTAAATCAACTAGTCCTTTTTTTTCCTTCTTTTTTTTTCTTGTAGAAATTCTATTGGAAACAAGTTACGTAATCAAAGTTAGGTAAACAATAAGACCTTGCCAATGTCTGCCAATTTTATATCACTTTCACCAAATCAAAAAAGGTTAAAGACTAAAACATGCTTTTGAAATCTGCTGCTCATGCTGCTTCACAGGACACACTAATACACTTTAAGGAAAGAGCTGTCTGCCCTCTTCTGCATACATGAGCTCATGGACACTTACGATTGGTTAATGCCTCACTGAATGACACCGGAGAGAGAGTATGCTATTCCTCACACACAGATAGCAGTTTACTCTAGCCGGAGCAAGATAAAAAATAAAAACTTTTGCTGGTTTTAAAAAAGAATCATGAGTTGAAACTGAATAGATTTTTACTTCCCCCTTTTCTCTACTTATTAAAAAATTATCAGTTTCTCTTATTCAGAATTTTGGATTTGGAAGTCTTAGATAAAAAAAATAATACAAAAAAAAAACTTTTTTCTTGCTCATGATGACCAATTACTACATCTCATCACAGTTTGCATTGTCAATCCTTTCATTTAATATTGCAATTATTATAATAATATTGCAAATTATTGTGTATACACAATGTTTTTTTTGTTTTTTTTTTTGCCAGATTTTTCTTCCTAATTTAGTCATGTCCAATTCCTCCCCGTCACTAGGGGGCACATTAAGGCTACTACTACCACTCAGCCGGGAGGCCCGAAAACTATCGTGTTTCCTCCGAACCACGTGACGCCAACCGACCGCGTCTTTTCGAACTGCTCACTCACGCACTGTTGGGGGCGGCATAACACATTCAGAGGACAGCGCTATCCGCTCCTTCCGCTTGCGTGAGCTCACAGACGCCCCTGTAGAGCCGTGATTGATGTGGGAGCACCAAATATCTCTCATACCTTCCCTCTGAGAGAGAGCTCGGCCAATCAGCTCTCTCTAGACCTCCGGCTGCGAGAGGTTACAGCATCACCCGGGAATCGAACTAGCAATCTAGTTCGATTCCCGAGGACGAGCGCTTTACCACTGCGCCACTCGGAGGCCCCCAACTTAGGAACATTTGAGTTACTGTTTTCCGTAGTTCTACAGCTCTGAGACAAAATGGCATCTGGGATTCACCTCGCAATTTAAAGGCAGTGCAGGGAAAAGGGTCAGAGATTTAGTCAAGTGGATTGGTATACTTTACATTGTATGTTTGTGTCAAAAGCGTATAAGACTCACTTTGTCGCACTTGAGAACAAATCGGTGCTCTGGGAACGGAACTCATTAATACATCATGAGTAAGAATACAAGCCGTAACACTGCTACCAACACAGGCTAAAAAGACAGTATGCATCCTACATGTTCTAGTGCTCTGTGATTTAATTATAATAGTGTGTTAGTACTGTGTTCTGTCATACAGTCATGCCTGAGTAATATTTTAAGATCTGTGATCTATGGAATCCATTAATTTTCCTGAGAAAGGGTTACGTTTGGACCTGGAAGCAGATCCAAGCTGTTTCAATGCAGCTGGTTTGTGCTGCAGGTGGGGTGATGGTGACCCATGACCTCTACGTTTTCCCCATCAGTCATGAGAATTTCCTCAACACCTTCGCTCATGGTATAGTTCATATACCAAAGACTGAGGGGAAACAAACTTGTATGCCGCTGCAGGCAGAAGATCGAGTTCCCTCCCAACATTCCCATTTTTTTTTTAGATTCCCAGTTGGCGTCATTTTTTCATTATAGATATTGTAATATAAAGAGCTGCAGCACCAAAAGCCACTGTTATTTTGGGAAAGAGAGTCAACTTCTCCTGGGAAATTGCTGCCTTTTTCTGAACCCCTTGCCATCCGTGCTAACCGCAACACTAAATAGAAACCTTGTGCTCCAGTGAAAGGTAATCAGATCCAGAAGCGCATGGTATCTAAAACAATAGTGTAATCAGGATGTCCATAAGAGTCTACTTGTAATTTGTTGGCTAGGAACTCAGTCAGAGTAAATTACCTCAGCATTAAGAGGCATAACGATCACCGCCGTTCGACGCAAACATGGAGTCATCTAGTTCTCATCTAGTGTGTGTTCTGATGATGACCTCATGCTGTCTGTTATCCTTCTGTCAATCTCTCTCTCTTTTCTGTGTTCCCTTTTTCTCTTCATGTCCCTTTGTCACTTCACTGCTGGTTTTCTTTTCTGTTCTCCAGGGCCCTCCAGCACACGCTGCCTCTGCTGGCCTGCTCAGTAATCAGATTCTTACAGTCAAGGTTTGTTCCTCGATTAGCTGCTCTTCCTCTTCATTTATGGCCCGTTCCTAACATCGTTTCTTAATATCTGACGCAGTTGGGGTTTTCTTTTCTATGCTGCATGTTAAAAAAGCTGAACCATAGAAATGTTCCTGCTTTTTTTTTTTTTTTTTTTTTGCTGAGATCTTGCACCTACTGAACACTAACAGATTTCTTTTTCTCAAAGTGGTTCACTGATTCTGTCCTACCTTTTCCTTCTTCTTCTTCTCACACTGTTATCCTCTTTCTTGTCTTTCTTCACACCCTTGCTGACAGATGGTCTTTCCGCACTAAGCTCATGGCTTCCTCACAGGTCAGAGTTGACCACCAGACCTTCTGAAGGTAGAGCAAAAACATCACGCACGTCTCAGCTCCTTCCTTCAATCTCTCATCGCTCTCATCATCATCATCATCATTATCATTTCTCTTTCTAACTTTCTTCTCTTTAGCTTCCACTTATACGTTTACTGACATATGGCATGTGTGTCCTTGACCTTGACCCCATAATTAGCTCCTATAGAAGTCTGGACTGTTAAGTCATGACTGTTTTGTATTACAGTGAGCGAGAGAGAGAGAGAGAGAGAGAGAGGTATATATGCCTTGGCGTGGTTAAATGCTTTGTTTACGGACATGACAAGAAAAAAAAATGCCACTCCAACCACAGCTAATGAAATCAACCAAAATAGGGTTTTCTCATTTTGACAACATAATATGCTGAAATGGGAGTATTTTACATGAAACCGCAGCCTGGAATTCTTTTCTCTTAGATGACAGTGCAGTTCGCCAGCAGCCTCTGTTTCTCAGTGATTTTTTGGAAAAAACGGCCCACTCATCTCGCCACGTGCCTTTTAAACCAGCCAGTTTTTCAGGCCTGGCCAATGGCTGACAAAAGCTTTGTTATGTATTGTATTGTGAAACAAATATGAAACATAAATTACTTGTGGGTGACAAAAACCAGCCATGTAACATCCAGGCATGAAGTTAAAACAAAAAGGATATTATAGAGGAATTTTGGTGAGTGTAGATTCATACTTAATTTTTTTTTTTTTTTTTATCTGTTCTCGGTTTCTCCTCCTACGTGTGTACAGGGTGATCAGGGTCAGGCTGGGCCTCCAGGTCCCCCAGGACCTCCTGGACCATCTGGCCCTAGAGGGCCCCCAGGAA
Organism: Clarias macrocephalus; assembly: GCA_011419295.1. Classification (NCBI taxonomy): domain Eukaryota; kingdom Metazoa; phylum Chordata; class Actinopteri; order Siluriformes; family Clariidae; genus Clarias; species Clarias macrocephalus. The sequence goes on along the minus strand of JAAGKR010004450.1, from coordinate 45,865 downwards.
ACATGGGTACAGACGGACCCCAGGGCCACCCAGGAGAGCCGGTAGGAGAGCGAACGTGGCACATCTACATTCATACATACATTCTTTTTGTGTCATCTGATGAGCTCATGCTTCATATCAGCCTACATGACTCAGACACATCTGGCAGAATACCTTTTTCTTTGTTCACCAGGTGTTCTCTAGCTCTTTACACGGTGACAGCAGTTAACCCAACGTTCATGCTTGGGATCGATTTTATTTTAATCATAGACATACTGGTGCGGAGCGCAGGGGTAATGAGGTTCAGTCGCATTCCTCAGAATCAATCCGGTGTCTGACACGCTGCTTGTAGAGTTGCAAGCGTTTTTTGACTCCTGGTACTACTTTTCTTTTGTGACCCATAGATACATCATATGACTTAGAGATTTATTGGAGAGGACAGAAATTAACTGTTCCCCACAGTCCTCATCTGTTTAATATGGATCTCACGAAGTCTCATCCTCAGACACTCCACACATGAGTTTCGTACACATTTCTGGCAGAAAGCTTCAGAATCCTTAATAGGCTCTGCAGACGTCTGTGTTTTAAACTGTCACAAATCATTTAAAGCAAACCTTAATCACAGAAGTGAAAATCATTCTCAGAATTCAATCGTATATCTATGTTTTTTTTTTTTTTAAAGACTTTGTTTGGAAAATGTTTGCTACAATGGCTCTAGACCAGGCATCACTAAGTTACAGTTACAGCTCTGTCTAGACGATGATTAAAAAAAATTTTTTAATGATAAATGAGAATAATTAATATATCAGTATTCTTGTGTTTTTCCCCTTGAGGTGTGTCAATCAGCAAGATAGTTTAAAGTGTATAGAAACAGAAACACAAGCGCGACACAGCATGACTTATTCCAAGAAATGGAAAGTAGACTATGAAAACTGAACCTTCAAAGATGAACAGACAGATCGAGGTATGTTTATTCTTCCTGCGGGAAGGTTAAAACTAATTTGTCTCAAACTGTGGCACTAATAAAGAGCAGTAAAGTGAAGCGACACTATGACAGAAAACCACAGGTCAGAAGAGCAAACATAACTGCAGCAGACCGAAGTGAGGGCAGACAGACTCCAGACAGAGCAACCAGAGTCCTTTCACATTCATTCAGCGTGCAAATAGAAAGGCACAAAAGATTGATTAAAGATTGTCGTTTGTCTCCTATACAATATACAGGGAAATATACACAGCGTTACTGAAAATTGACAAAAAATCATTTTGAAATGCTGTGGAAATTTCAAATTGCCATTTTATTGACTCGACCTTTTTAAAGTTTAATTCAGTACCACTGATCTAGATGAAGGTCTGTGATTCGACATCTTTCATGTCAGTAGTAGAGTGAAAGTAGAGACATAGTTCATGACTGTAGTCCAGTAAAAGCTATAAGTCTGGTCTTTGAGATTAGACATACTACTAGTCGATCCTTTAACAGCTCAACACGATCAGAGGTACAAATTTCCTCATTTTTCACCGACAAACCTGCTTTCCTCATCGTCTCTAACTCTCACTAACGGTTTCTCTCTCCATAACCTGAGCACATGTGTTGGGCTCATTTGCTCAAATGGCATTTCCTGTTGTTGTCATGCGAATTGTAAATGTGTTTTTCCTCGGTTGCATAAAACTACCTCATTAAAAGCTTAAGGCCTGATGCCAAGGATCCGGCCTTTTCACCCAGTCCGTAACGCAAAGCCCTGGGTCTCCAAAAGACGTTGGCTTAAACAATACATGGTGTTGTGTCTACTTATAATAAATAGAAGCATAAGGGACGTTTGTTGAGTCCCTAGATGGCCTCCTCCACGTCACATCTTGAATTTAATCAAATGTGCATGTTTCTTTAACAACTGCTTTACCCAAATATCTTCATGCTCACACCATCGGATGTATTGCTGTTAATCCACCTAAACATAACAGACACTTCAGCAAACAGACCCTGTGCTTTACAATGCTATATATATAATTACAGACCATGAAATCAATGAAGCTGGCTTTGTGCCGGAGGGGAAATTAATTATACTTGTAAAAAGATCTGTAACATACATGGCGTATTTATTACAGAAGGCTTTCATCTATGGCACATTACTTCTATCAGCTGTAGAATTCGATTATTTTCTCCTTTTCCTTCAAAGCAGGCAGCGCCGTTCAGGCTTAATTCTGTTGTTTACACATTTCTCTTTCATATACAAGTTCCCTATTACAGGCTGAATTACTCTTAACTATTCACAGACAGAACACACAGCACAAAACAAACCTAATGGTCGTTTTTTTTTTTTTCTTTTGAGTTGTGGGCTGAAGCTGTGGTCATGAGTTGCGTAAGATGTGAAGTGTCCATGCAGATTGAGTTCAGTCTCAGCGTGCAGTACTTGGGGTTATGTGAAGTTGTTAAAGAGAGCCCTCTGGTGGATAATCTGTATAACCACACCGTCGCATCAATACATTTAATATCAGATCTCCTTTTTGATATGGTCTTCCCGGAAAGGATGGGAATGAGGTTGGGATTTCAGGCTTCGATTGTTTCAGTGTTGCGTCAAATACATAGCATGAAAACACTTTTTTCCTCAGCTTGATTAAATGATTTGTTTTTGACTGTCGATATCCTCCCACTTTAAAAGGGTGCAAGAGGACCATCTGGTATGAAGGTAAGTCCTTTATTACAACTGATTTCAATTACAGGTAGTCCCCGACTTACAAACATTCGAGTTTCTGCAGATGCGAACAGACCGCTGTTCTACTTCCGGTTCAGTCGCAGTCGTAGGTCACGTGTATTGTACAAAAAAATAGACACTGCAGTGCACTAGATGCAAATATTTACAATTATACACAATATTTTCAGTGTGTAAGTGAATGTATAAAAACTCTAAAGTCATGTTTTAGAGTCACTCAGCGGTTCCAACGATGATAGAAAATGTCTGTCCTGATGGTGAATAATCCTATTCAGAAAATCCTCAATAAACAATGGTACCTAACAGAGTTCACAGTCCAATACAGTGGAAAACAGCTCTGAGATAAAATGGCGTCCATGAGCGATTTAAAGGCTCAAATCCTTCACCGAGAGATTCATTTCCTTAGGCGCAATTACGGTTTTTGTCCACATGATGTTAGCATGGGGAAAGGGGACAGATTTAGTCAAGTGGATTAATATGCTTTACATTGTATATTTGCGTCAAAGGTGTATAAGACTCTCTTAGTCGCACTTAAGAACAAATCGTACTTACGAACGTACTCCCGAAACGGAATTCATTTGTAAGTCGGGGAATAACTGCATTACATTGGCACTGTTGTTAAGCTTGGCACTGTTGTTAAATCCACTATCTCTGACACAGGGTGATGTTGGAGAGCCTGGAATAACTGGACTTCAGGGTCCTCCAGGGCTAAAGGTAGGCTCTCAAACCTCACCTACTGCAGAATCAATTACAAGAACATTTATTGACTATAATATTCACCAAGGCCTGTACTAAATGTAGGTCCAAGGTTTGAATTTTCGTATCATTTTTCGTATCATTTGCTCAAGCTTTGCCTTTCTGTCTTTATCTCATTGTTACTCTGCAGGGAGAACAAGGTGAGCCAGGTAATGAAGGGGAAAGAGGTGCGGATGGACCACCAGGCATAAAGGTACCACTGTTATAAAGAACATACTGTATAAAGTGAATCAGATAACATTCATAGCATGGAGCAGCTCAGTATTGAAAAAGCAAACTCCCTTTACCCTTTACAGGGAGATAAAGGGGATGCTGGTGCTCCAGGACTCCAGGTAAGAGGGGTGTGTCCTCAATCAACAGATCTAATGAATTCATCTCACTGTAGAGCGATCATATAATGTGCTGTATATATTTTTTTATCACGGTTCTTATTCTCTTTGCTTTGCTGGGGTGAAGGGTGCTCCAGGAGTCTCAGAGAACTTTGACCTGTCTGAAAGATTACAGGTGCAGGTGGGATTTCTCAGGTCATTATAATATTAAGAGCATGTTCATTTGTAGTAGTGTTAAGTCCACATTCCACTGAGCCGAATTTTCTTTCCGAATTTAGACCGATGCAAATTCCTCACGACCTCTGGAGAGCTCGGTACAGGACGGTAACGGCTGCTTACAGCCTCTTTTGGGCTCGGTATGAATTCTGACGTGTTCATCAGCATCGTTAATGACGGGAGGAAAATTGGAGCATGTTCAAAAATTTCAGCTCCCGAAATTAACACCTGTTAATGCCTCGGTATCAATTCATAAGCAGGCAGGACATATGTCTGTGTCTATAAACAACGTCTACAGGTCGGTGTCTATCTGTTAACGAGATGGTATGAGGTCATTAGCATATTGTTAACACCTCTGCAATAGTTTGTAATAGTCAGTAGCGGCGTTTAAATTCCGCTTTATGTCGGTAGTGACGGGACGGTTTCATTATCAGTTATTTAGGGCTCGGTAGAATTAAATTCTATTCAATTTTATTTTATTAACAATTCACATTGTTTTAGAGCAGCTATACACAATCAAAAGAACATCATTAAATTCTTTAACGGCCGGATATTGAAACGTTATGATGTAAATGATACATCCTTATTGCTTGTGTCTAAAAGCGCTGTAGAGTTGTTTCCATGTCCTTATTAATTTGTTTCAATCGTTAACGGCTCGAAGCGGGTTCGCTCCGCTTGAAAAATTAACCGGATTTGTACAGACAACAACGACTTCAGAGCTGATTTCAAATCGAGAGGCGTCTGGAGAGACGTCTGTAGCAAATTTGGCTCAGTGGAAAGGGGGCTTTAAATATAAACAGCTGATTTTCAAACCTAATTTATATTTCATTCTTTTCCTACAGGGCCCACCTGGCCCACCTGGGCCTCCTGGAGAGCAAGGAGTAAAGGTGAGAACATTATCCTCTTACTCATAATGATTTGCACTTTGTACTCGATCAATATGAAAATGTGAAAGTAAGAAAAAAGTATGTCTGGATATCACAGTTTTTGTATACTCTGGTTAGAAGCAGGACCTGGTATGGGCAAAATAGGACCTGCTGTTTGGTCATTAACAAGCAAGGGACAATTTGGACACATTATGTGCTACATACTGTAAATACATACTGGCTTTCTACATGCAGTCAAAAAAAAGTTGTTGTTTTGCTACAGTACGTGCAGTCAGATTGCCCCAACCTGTTCTTTTTTTTTTTTTTTTTTTTTACAATTTAACTACCAACCAAAGTTGTGAAATGGTAGTAGTTGTTGATTTAACCATAACCATCATTTTGTCAGAGCTGCAAATATTGAATTATTTGAATACGTAAGAGCTTTTTTACATGGACTTATTCAATAATGACCAAGCCTTTATTATGAAATAAATTTGGTATAAAATACTCACTTTATATATTTTAAAAAAGATAATCTATCCGTAAATGCACAATAGCAACAAGAGGAATGCTTATTTCTAAATTTGTGATGGGAAATGACCCCGGTGCAATTAATGCACTTTAACCACCTTTATGACCTTTGAAACAGGGAGAGATGGGCTCTCCTGGGATTCCTGGACCTGAAGGCAGACAGGTAGTGTAAATCATATATAACGTGTATTGTAGCATATCTTATCTGCGACATATGTTTAAACACTCTAGACCTTTGACTTTGTAAATTACTTTGTGTCTTGACCCGGTCATCCACCACTTTCTTTACAGGGTATTAAAGGAGAAAGGGGGGAAACGGGAGAACCTGGAGTGACAGGAGAGAAAGGAGAGAGGGGAGAGATCGGTCAGCCTGGACCAGCGGTGAGTGTGATGGGGAGTATATAAGAGAAAATGAAAGTGAAGAAAAAGATTCCATTCTATAAGAGAGAAAAGTACTGATTGATTAAAGTTTGCTGGTTTATTTCAGGGAGCTGGTGGGCAGAAAGGGGAGAAGGGAGACTCCAGAATTGAGGACAATCTGGTGCGTTAAATTCATGAGTATGCATTTACTATACAATCTTGCTTTTTTCATGTTAAAACTGGAAAACGTGCACTTCCTTCAACCTATTCCACCAAATGTAAACTGTTATTGCAGCTACTATTGCAGCACTTTTCATTATGTCAATGTCAAAATCTTCTTTCAGGCTCAGATGATCGCACTGCCAGGCCCTCCAGGGCCTCCAGGACCACCTGGCCCTCAAGGAATCATGGTAAATATATATCAGAGATTTTTCATTGTGTTTTCAGAAACGTCAGATACGCCCAGAACTCGTTCATAGGTAGTGCCCGACTTACAACCGAGTTCTGGTCCAAGAGCACCTTCATAAGTCGGAATTGTTCTTAAGTCCGACAAAATGAATTTTATACGCCTTTGACACGAATATACAATATAAAGCATACCAATCCACTTAACTAAATCTCTATCCCGTTTCCCCACTTGGTTTCATGTTGCCAAAAACCATAACCGTGCCTAAGGAAATTAATCTCACAGTGAAATGTCTCCTTGCCTTTAAATCACGAGAGGGAATCCCGGACGGCATTTTGTCTCAGAGCTGTTTTCCACTGTATTGGACTGTGAAGTTGTTAAGGATTTTCTGAAATTAGGATTATTCACCATCAGGACAGCTTTACAGGACAGACATTTTCTATTATGGTGCTTCCGGACTGATTCACTAAAACCAGTGAGGCCAACGTATTTCTCCCGCACCTCCACACGCACACATACAATATACTGGACTTAATACATTTTATACAGTACATTCACTTACACACTGAAAATATTGTAGAACCGCGGTCTGTTCGTATCTGTGGAAATTCGTAACTCGAATGTTCATTAACCGGTGACTGTGTGTATAATCATCACTTAGCAAATTCCCAGTCTTGATTTAACACATTGAGAGTTTATTTGAGGTTAGCTGGAACTATATAAACACTGGGAATTTAGCTTTTTCCATATAAAATATGTTTAACACCATCATTTTGTATCCTTTATTCCCAGGGCTATGATGGAATACCTGGCCAAAAGGTACAGTGGAATAGCAGTTTGAAAAAAAAATACTTTCTAGTACGTTTTTTTGTTTGTTTTGAATAATACTGTAGGTAAAACATTTTTTTACTCAGGGAGAGCCAGGTGAGACGGTGAAAGGAGAGAAGGGGGATGTCGGAGAAAAAGGTCCACAAGGGCCACGGGTGAGCCATGTTTCTCACATTACAACGTTTATATAGTAGATGATAAATGATAACTGTCCAGGAGAAGAGCAATGCATAGGGACATCTTCAAATAAGTGTCTTTTGTGAACCGTAATACTCTGCTGTCCGCTGTGTTTAGGGTCTTCAAGGTTATTCTGGCTCAGATGGATTGGTCGGTCTACCAGGTACAAAAGGTGAAAAGGTCAGTGTCTTTCAAAAGCCATAATCGACTTAAATTTTATTTTATTCATTTTTTTAATTAAAATTTTATTTTGACTTGTTGTTGTTCTTATTGCTTTAAAATGGATATTATGTTGTTCTAACAGGGAAAACAAGGTGAACCTGGTTTAGATGTGAGTACCCTTTGGACATCATCAAATACCATTTTATAGATAATATTAAATAGCATTATACAGCTATTGTTAAAAGGAGTGTCTAAGTCAAACCTGTACTTTTGATTGTGCAAAATAATAATAACAAAAAAAAAACAGTTATAAGAGCAAGAACTCCCTTTATTTCTCTATATAATCCCCTACTGCACTAATGAACTTATCACAGTATTTAATTGTACATGGATCCCATCAAGGTAGAAGGTTTTCTCACACCAGAGCCCATTTTGCACCAATCAGATGTTTTACTGTCCCTAAGAGTCTCATCACCGTACCGTGCCTGAAGTCTTCTGTAAGCTTCAATTGATTTTACGCCTTCATTCACAAAAAGTTTTATCAAAAGTCCCAATTTGACTTGAACACTGCTTGTAGATAGCATTATAGCTTATATTCATATTATTAGCTGATATTGAGCTTAAGTCTCTCCCCAAACAGGGTTTCCCAGGTCTTCGAGGAGAGAAGGGTGATAAGGGAGAACGAGGAGAAAAGGTCAAAAAGAGAGACACGCTCCTTGTTTATTTCAGTACATCATGACATCATTTGTGATCGTATAATAGTTTGTATCATTGTACAACACCTCCTTCGATGTCCTGCAGGGTGAAAGAGGCTTGCTGGGGAAAAGGGGTCTAAAAGGAGAGAAAGGGGAGCAGGGGCCTCCAGGGTTGGACCAGCCTTGTCCTGTGGTAGGTCATGCATCTTTACCTGCACTTTGGAAACTGGATCGTACATGATCAGCAGTATTGGGGGGACGTTACTTTTTAAAGTAACTAATTACATTACAAAATTACTGTCTTTAAAAAGTAATCAGTTACATTACAGCGATACTTTCTGATTTCATGCGTGAAATGACGTGTGGAAGACACACACACACACACACACATATATATAAACACAAAATAAAAGATGCTTTACACGCACACACGTGGTCACAGTGTTCTAGTAAACAGTACACGCGTGCACAGATGTTGAATATACGAGTGAGAGAGGCGAACTGAGACCGAGCATGGGAGACGATTACCCACAATCCCGCAGCACGAGAGAGAGTAGAACTATTAACAAAGTTGTGATCACATAACGCTCGGAGTCATAACAAGAAGCGCATGCGTGATACATGATACGCCACAATATTTGATACTCGTATATCAAGACTCGCTCGTTCATCAGGCCAAATTTTATTACAAAAAAAAAAAAACCAATTGCAATCCGAGGTTCCACTGTATATTCCAAGCATACAAATAAGTACTGTAATAAGACAGACTCGATTTTCCAAGCAGTCCTTATGAAAGCAACTTGTCATCTATTATTTCTCTGCCTAGGACCGGGATGGACTCCCAATACCAGGGTGCTGGCATAAGGTTTGAACGTTACAGCTTGAACTTTTGTAAAATGTGATGTTTTGTTTCAGAATGCTGCATTAACCTTTGCCCTCTCTCTCTCTCTCTCTCTCTCTCTCTCTCTCTCTCTCTTGCAGTAATGACAAACCAGAAGCTTTGCAGTCTGTACATATTGATATATACCTGTATATATTTAAAGCTAACTTTTTTTTACTTTTATCTTCTCTTTCATTTTATATGTTCTATTTAATATACCGAGATGTGTTTTTACCAAGAAAAATCTACTTTGAACACTATGTGGACTTTCTATATTACTGCTATTTCTGCCAAGAAAGGCTCTGATTCGAAGGACTAAAATGAAGAGAGTCTAACTGTGGATTGCACACGGACTCGTGGAATGAGAGAGAACTCTGATGCTAGTCTTGACCACGTGTTTGCATAAAAACACCAGCATAACCCCAGACACCATCTAACAGACTGTGTAGCCTGACAATTTCTGATTTAAACTTCTTTTTTTTTTTTTTTTATCAGCCTTAAACATCCAGCTTGTCCATTTTTTATCATGTTTGTTAAAAAGACAAGGTTTATCAGCAGGAGACGGATGCAACGGTGCACAATCGTGGAAACTACAGTATTACTACCCTGAGGGAGCCAGCGCGGTGTTAGCACATGGGAATTAACTCTTACAATGTAGCTACATGGAGTATTGACTTTGACCTGGATGACCCCACAGGAAGAACTAATGATGGCAGAAAAAAATGTATCAAGCTTTTTTTTCTTTTTTTTTGTCTACATAAATTCGGACATGAATCCGTGATAAAGTCAACGTTTGCACTACAAGATGAAACGATGAGAAGTGGACAAGGGATTCGGCTCTCTGTTTACTGATTTGAAGGAACTTGGGTGGCATTCTCAAAGCTCATTTCTTTTGGGGTTCTGTGTAAATAATATGTATAGTTATTATCCTACCTGTCTTTTAGTGTTTAAATAAGATTGTCCTACTGATATGCAGCATGTGTTTTGTGTATTATTCTCAACTGTCCTTTAATACGTGTGTACAGTTACAGTCATGTCGTAAGATTCTCAGCATTATAATTTTTTTTTTTTTTTACAATTCTGATGTGTATGTTATAATGATTGGATGTATTTTTCAGCTTGGCAGATGAATTGTGTAGTTTGGTTAAAAGGCTCTATATTAAAACTGTAATCGATGTAATTTTATTACATTTCATTTTTGTATCATTTTTTTATCTCCCTTTTAACAACAATACTGTAGTTATAGTTACAATTAACTACAACTCTGGTACAATTAACATGGGAACATCTGACAGAAATAAATGATACATTTATAGCTGGAACCTTTTGTTCTTGGAGTTCTGTTGATTCAGGTGTTGCAGTTTGAAAGCTTGAAATGATTTTAACTTTAAACAAAGAAAATCTTATCAGTTGTATTGAGTGATGTTCTACAGCATGTTCTAGAGTTCTCAATAATCAGCTAACTTTATATGGCTATAATGTTATTACATGATCTCTACCGCGTCTGCCATTAATACTGTGCGAGTGATAACTTAGTATGTTTGTGAGGGTTACTTTAGTTTGAAGACGTTTCAGAAACGATATTGCTGTAAATGAACGTATGAAAAGCTATGCTTTTTGAAAAACAAAAATGATATAAGTAGCCTCAAAAAAAATGAGGCTAACCATGAAAAACACCAGCTAACCATGCTAGCATTCTTATAACTATGTGAAAACCTATTAATGTTTGGGGGTTGAAATGTATTGCATTATTATTAATTATTTGCAGAATCTTTTTTTTTTTTTTCAATCCTGTATTGTAACGCACCATGCTTCAGGTTTCCGTCTCTGGAGACTATGAAGCTGCTTATTTTAGCAAATCACATCACATTGCAAACTTCTGAGTAATTCACCACTCTTATATGTCACCCTGTGTTCCTCTTTCTTCCTAAAATATGGATTCACCACTGCTATTTCTATCCTTTTTGCAAAATCCACAATACACCGTCCTTCCACATTTCTCTGCTGGACCCCACACCTACTGTACCCATCACCTCCTGATCACCCGTGTTCCCTTCTCCAACATCACCAATCTTTCTCCGGTTGGGACGCTCACTACCACTTTGTCTAACTCACTCCAGAACTCTTCTTTCTCCTTCACAGCACATCCTACCTGTGGAGCATATGCACTGATGACATTTATCATTAGCCTTTCCTCTTCTAGTTTCACGCTCATCACTCCATCAGACACTCAACGCACTTCTACCCCACTCTTGGCGTACCCTTCCTTCAGTATTAGACCTACAGTACACCATTATCATCTACATCATGGTAAATTAGTTTGAACCCAAGTCCACTGTTCTTAGCCTGGCTTCCCTTCCACTTGGTCTCATGTACACACATTATATTTACTTTTCCCCGCTCCATCTCTCCCTTTACCATTCATAGTGCCAACGTTCAAAGTTTGTCCTCTCCACGTCTACCCTTCCTGATTTCTATCTCTCTGGACACATCTGCTCAGTTATTCTTCGGTCAACAGTAGCCCACAGATCAATGCATCCATCCATCTAATTGTCAGACCTAATAGTTATAAATCCCGGATGCATTTAGTTTAATTGGTGCCTTTTTCATGTTAATAGAAGATTCCCTCCAAACAGAGAAACTACAGGGCTATGGGGAGACGAGGAGTAGATGTCACGTCTCGATCTGTATCAGAAGGATAAGGTTGGACAGAGTGATATGTATACAGGTATCCAGTGTTAAGCTAATCCATGTTGAAAGGGAATGCATTATCATCATTTGCTGATAAACCGTTTTAGAAATCCACTCACTCACCCACTCATTGTCTATACCGCTTTACACTGGGGCCTGGAGCCAATCCCAGGAGGATAGATGTTGTTTTCGTTTACTCTCAGGCTCGTAGTGATGAATGTATGTCTCGTCACTAGTAATTAATCTCTTTAAGAAACTTTCACCTTCCTTAGAGTATCACTCCGAATTCTATCTGCAGATATACAAACCCTTCTGTTTATGATCCTCTGTAAGTTGTTTCAGCACCGGGTACTAAGACCCTCAGACCACAAAACACAAATCCATGCACGCTGCTCTTCTTTCATCCAACTCACAACCGGGGCATGCTATTTTTTTTTTTTTTTTTGCTCGCACAGAAGTTACAAATGAACTGATGTAACACGTTCACACCTGCACAGCAGTGAAGTGCTAAGGATCAGTTATATGCTGTATAAATATCAGTATATAAATATCAATGTTACCTCAGGAGAAAGTGGAATAATCAGATAACGGAAAGAAAGCTTGACATGATATGAACGTACATTTCTACCTGTCTGGATTACAAGAACTGGAACTGAATGCAACGTCCTCATTTCTAACACGAATTGAACAGAAATTGTCGACCCCCGACCTTTCTCACATTCTCAGAGCAGTGAAAGTGAAATGTGCGCACGAGTACATGGAGCTTTATCATCATAGTAAATTCCTTTAATTTAATGCTTTTATTTATTACATTCTATAATGAAACACCCCATTTATCTACGTTGCCCAACCAAACAAAAATTGCACATTCTAATATTTCGTCAGGCTGCCTTTAGCTATGATTTCGCCTGGGGATTGTATTGATAACACTATGCAACATAACATTTATTTCTGTCCAGTGCTGCATTTATTTTTGGCCGAGATCTTGTATTGATCACCAGGGAGGCTAACCACTCCGTAAAGTCTGCCATGCCATCAGGGAAGAAAATCTCCATAGATCTGATAACCTGGTCATTCAGTACATTCAGGTCGTCAGCTGACTTCATTTTATTGCCACATAACGTTACTGATCCTAACCTGAGCAACTGAAGCAAACCTAAGCTTGATGAGTGCACTGCTTCATGCACTTCCCTTCCTAGCCTGACATGCCCAACGCTCTGAAATAGGATCAATGGGTTGAAATTCGAACATTAAACTCTGGAGCTGTAAACAGCAACACTACCTACTGTATACTGTAAACAATGCAACAAAACTTGACTCTTCAGCGTTGCTCCAGCAGGTGGCAGCAATGTTCCTAAAAGCTTGATCCTTGTCCGTGCAATAACGATCCAGTCCAGTGAGGGTCAGTAATGCGCCTTAAAGCTGGCTGCCAACCGCTAAAAGATTAAAAGAAGAAGAAGCTTTTTTTTTTTGTGGGGAGATAATACTCGAATTAGAGTTACACATGCTTTGTTAAAGAGGCATGGAGAGGATTACTGTGTAGAATTCTGAGTAGCTGAGATTTAATTTTAGCTGGGCCTAAAATCTATAGACATTCAGTTTGTACTTAGAGTTTGCCCTTTCCGTATTTTGGCGCCGGAAATATGTCACTAGGTCTCTTTTTTCCCCAGTCAACCCATTTATAATGCTTGAATTTGTTTTGCCACTGCAATGTATTGTCGTTGTGTATTTCAAATGAAAATGTAATGCAAGCATTTAAAATTCAATGCAAAAATGGTGAAAAATCATTATTTTTCAACCTCACAATTTCGGGTAGAAAAAAACAGGTCTTCACATCCGGGATATCACAGGAAGAGCAATGGATTGCCGATTGCTGCTGTCCGTGCCGGAGTGTGTGCCATTTTCTGCTCCCTGTGTAGTCTACTTCATATGAACTACTTGTTGATCGAAATGCAGCACTTCAGACTAACTGACTGGGTTGCCAGTTGCAGAATAAACGGTGTTCTGAGCTAAAAAAAAAAAAAAATTTAAATCTCCCTCGGCACAAAATAAATTATGTTTACACTTTGTTGAATTTATGTTGCTTATAAATAATGGTAACAATAACATTTGTAATAAAGAAAAACGTAGTGTGTATAATACAGTGTTTTAAAGACAAGATTTTTTAATAACATGACAATCAAGACACTAAAAATTAGTTATTTTATTAAGCAATTGTTCAACATTTTAGTTTTAGTTTAATATACCCGCGCGGCGGGGTGAGTTCAAATATGGATGTGTCAGAGATAACCCCTAGAGGGTGCCAAAGCGCCCAGAGACTCCTTTTGGTTTCTGTTGTTTTCTCTGTGTTTGTAACTCCATTTCCCAGAATGCACCTCGGTCAGGTGATGGGAGCGCTCACCTGAACCGAGGTTGCTAATTAGTTTCGTTATAGAGGTTCCTGAGTTTAGTTAGTCTTGCATCTGTTTAAGTTAAGTGGTTTGCTGTTATGTTTCCTTGTGATGGTGGTTGTACTTATTCTGTGTTTAAGCTCCTAGCCTGTGTGTAACCCCTGTGTAACTCCTAGTCAGTGTAACTCCTAGCCTGTGTGTGGCTCCTAGCCTGTGTGTGGCTCCTAGTCTATCATGTATAGTTTGTCTCTTGTTTAAGTTCATGTTCTGTCTCCATTGTTTTCATTAAAAGATTTTCAACCGCCATTACCTCTGCCATTATGCCTCTCCTTAAATCCACACACAGCAGTCGTTACAGGATGAAAGTGTCTTATTTAAAGTGACTATTTGCAACGAGAAAAGAAATGAAATATAAATATGTAAAATGTGCATAACCACTACAGCATAATCATTTTCTTTTTTTTTCTTTTTTTTTCTTACATGTGCATGTATTGGTAAGATAAACAGTTTTGTTAATTCTTTTTAACTGCTGACAATATTTCTCCTAAATTCAAAATATAACTATTGTTATCAAGAGTGTATATTTAAACGAAATGACAACACATCAAACAACACATCGAAATTACCCAAAACCATGCCGTATTTGCACAGCTTTAATAACTCAAACAAAAACAAAATGCTAATAAGACAAAAGACGGAACTGTCTCCACCTTGGTGCAAAACAACCACCTCATTGTAATTTGATGATTGTTCAGAATCTAAATAAATGTGTATTTATTTATTCTTTAAATGTTTTAGATGCCCAAATTTGCAAAACAATACATTTTCATCCAATATGTTATAACATGATTTTTCCTTCTACCTGTCTCAGTCCCTGGCTGAATCTGATGTGTGATTATTGTACCACAGTGTTAGGCTGACTGTCTCCACCTTCATTTGAAGTAAAAAAAAATAAAAATATAAAAAAAATGTTTTAAACCTTACAAATAAGCAGACAATCTTCTAAAAGGTAAAAATTTGAACAATAATGACTACATTATGACTAAATATTTTTTTGAAAAATCAGACATTATGACTCATTTTTCCATGTCTGCACTATAGCTCCTGTCTCCCGCTCCCTTCCTATCTATATAAAAGTAAGTGATATTTTGTGTCTGATAAAATACTGTAATGTAACTTTACCGCAAATAATATTAATGTCTTTCAGCATATAGTATTTAAGTTCAAATGAAATAAACTTGCAAATAAAAAAACTACAGTCATTTACAGATGAAACTGACTGCACTTCAAGCCCTTAATGAATCAGAAATTGTGATTTCTCTCCATCCTAGCAACGGTGCCAGTCTCAAGACTAACAATCAGATTAATGAACAGATTAATATTGTTATTAGTATTTAATTAACTAATTGAATGCCAATTTGGGAACTCATCACTTTAATACACATGGTGGGTAATAATATAAATTAAAAATTGTATTATATTATTATTACGGCAGCACCAAATCAGTCGCCAGGCCACTGGGGAATCCTCCCGGTGCTCCCGATGGCCAGTCTAGACTTGTGTGCACCATTTTTTTATTTTATTTTTTTTAATTCAGAAATGCCTCTTGACTTGAACTTGTGAATTTGCAATGCCTGCAATCCATGCCTCAAACACAAGAGACACAAATATTGCCACAACTTGGGTTTAGGTATGTTTGCATCTCCCTGAAAGCTAATTCTCACGTTGTAGGATAAAACACGCTGACAAACACATAAATGGAATCTGTATAGACGTGTGCACTGGATACCTCAACAAAACAAAAAGGGCATTAGATTATTTCTGAACCTTCTTCTAGTAATAGGCATGTTAAAGGTAAATTATAAAGAGCTTACATCTTGTCTACAAAAAACAAAATCAAAGTAGATGGCTAAAATTAAACCAAATCCCATTCACTACAGACAAGTACAAATACAGAGTTAAACCCAACGTTTTCAACATTTACATTCTTTTCACGGTTACCAGAAACAATGCATGTTGTCCCGCCTGCGGTACAGCCGACCCCTGAGAAATTTATTAAACCCGACATGAGGAAAAACCAGTCGATAATATCTCCAAGTTAAATTGGAGATGCAGTTAATCCCTGGTCCGCCTACCATCACAGTATCCCGCAGAGTCGGCATCTATACACCTGACCAAACCTCTACATCGGCCCTCTCCTTATTGTCAGTTTACAACGCACATTAACGATGCTGGTGAACATGTCAGAATTCACACCGAGCCCAAAAGAGGCTGTAAGCAGCGCAAGCAGCAGTTACCATCCTGTACCGACAAAATCCTAAACAAGTTCAAAGTGCAATACAGTGGAAAACAGCTCCAAAACAAAAATGGCATCTGGGATTCCCCTCGCGATTTAGAGGCAATGAGACATTTAACTGTGAGTTTAATTTCCTTAGGCACGGTTATGGGTTTTGGCAACATGTTGGCAGTGTGGGAAACGGCATAGAGATTTAGTTAAGTGGATTGGTATGCTTTATATTGTATATTTGTGTCAAAGGCGTATAGGATTTACTTTGTCAGACTTAAGAACAATTCCCACTTATGAAGGTGCTCTTGGACCAGAATTTGTTCATAAGTCGGGCACTACCTGTATCTGAAAACACAATGAAAAATCTCGGATATATATTTATCATGATTCCTTGAGGGCCAGGTGGTCCTGGAGGCCCTGGAGGGCCTGGCAGTGCGATCATCTGAGTCTGAAAGAAGATTTTGACATTGACATAATGAAAAGTGCTGCAATAGTAGCTGCAATAATAGTTTACATTTGGTGGAATAGGTTGAAGGAAGTGCACGTTTTCCAGTTTTAACATGAAAAAAGCAAGATTATATAGTAAATGCATACTCATGAATTTAACGCACCAGATTGTCCTCAATTCTGGAGTCTCCCTTTCTTCTCTTTCTGCCCGCCAGCTCCCTGAAATAAACCAGCAAACTTTAATCAATCAGTACTTTTCTCTTCTATAGAATGGAATCTTTTTCTTCACTTTCATTTTCTCTTATATACTCCATTTCCCCTTAACCTTTACATATTTTAGCTTCAGACACTTCACTCACCTGTTTATCAAGTTTATTCAGGAGCTCCTCCGCGCGACCTGGACAATACACACACGAGCGCAACAAAGCAAAGCAACACAAACACATACAAATGTTGCGGGTTGTTACAAAATCATGTCTTTCAAACTATATGACAATTCTAAAGGAATAATCTTTTCAAAATGGTCTTGCTAAACATAAGGAGGAAATCCAGTTATTGGATGAAAGAACAGCAAATATTTATTAAGTAATTTTTCAGTTTTTTTCAATAAAGCATTGTGCTGTTCAACACTCCTCAACTGGAAATTATTAACTTCAATGGATTCAATTTGGTCCCGAACTTAAACAAAACTTTCATGAAAACCCGCAAGACTGCGCACAAAAAAGTACCTTTTACAGACTGACCTACATCAAAAAAAAAATCCCTCTTGTTCTAGACACTTTATATCCTTTATCGATGGCTCAAGAAACTTTTCTTAACCGTACTCCTTGGCATCTGCACTTTGACACAGGAGAGCTAGTTGAATTGAAGGGAGAGTTGATGAGAACATGACTGGTAAATTTAGAACAACCCAATATACTGCAGTTATCTTATGAAGTTTTCTAGCGGTACTAAGAGGGTTACAAACTTCAAAATGAGGCGAAACTGATTCATGTGTTTTGCTATCCTAGTAGCTTACGGTCCTTGTAATACAACGTCTTAAAGATTTCAAATGTCCAGGTAAATCTTCCTGATTAAATACGATTTGTTCCAAAAAATCTGCCAGCCCTAGTAAAGTACCTACACAAATACCTTACTGATAGATATGTATTATAAGGGCTCGATTATAAATATATTCTATGGGTTCTAGGACACAAATGTTCCTTGAAATATAAATTCCTTCTGTAATCAGTAGATAGGGAACTTTTCTCTGACGTTGTTAAAAGTGTATTAGCTTGAACTAGAGTATTCAAAATTTCTTGCAAAACAGGATCATTAACTCCAATGTTATCCTCCGAAAGGATCTTTTTGATAGTGATGAGATGAAGCCTCATTTAGGTTTTCACAGGCTCTTTGTCCTGCCATCTAGTGGACATATGTTGTGTAGCAATTAGATCATAACATAACAAGCAGCACAATTATGATCATGCTGCAAGTATTTAAATTTTGTTTTCATCATTGACAGTCGTGTGTCAGCTGTGTGTTGTTTGAAAATCCACTGTTTAAGAAAAATCTCTGAATCGTTGATAATTTAATTAAGATCTTTAATATAAAGTAAAAGAGAACAACGAATAGCAAAATCCTTTTCTTCCTTTTTTTTAAAAATTATAAACAAACATGAATACCACAAAAAAAAAAAAAACACTATTTGAAATCTCAACAGAATGTATAAATTCACCAGTCAAGGATAAGCATTTAATATACAAATCAATAATTAACACAATAAATAAAAGTAATAGAGGGGAAAGAAAATACAGATGAAAACCTAGATACAGCAACACTAGAGTTGAAACATTTTTGGCCAACCCAGGCCATCCTAGGCACCCAAATAAATTTAGAAACCACAGAAAGAATTATTTACCCTCTAATATATTTTATATACACACACACAGCTCTGGAAAATAAAATGTATTCAAATTTTGTTACATCCACAGTCATACACAGTATGATATGCAGTAAAATACTTAAACGAATGCCTGTGACTGTAAAAATAAAAGATTATTAACAAAAAATAAATTGGAATAGAAAAAAAATTAAATTTAGCTAAGAATAATATATCTATAGAAATCAAAATAAGAAAAATATAAGCAACATGTAAGAAGACCTAGCAGTACAAATATGGAGAAGAAATTATTCTGTAAAAACATAGAAAAATATAGAAATTTGTGTGTTGGAATTTAAATAGAAATGTCTGGCGGGATGTGTGCAAATGTAGATGAAAGTGTCTTATTTAAAGTGATTATTTTAACTGCTGACAATATTTCTCCTAAATTCAAAATATAACTTGTTATCTAGAGTGTATATTTACAGGAAATGACAACACATCAAAATAAGATCATGCAGTATTTGCACAGCTTTAATAACTCAAATAAAACAAAATGCTAATAAGACAAAAGACAGAACCACCTTGGGGCAAAACGACCACCTCATTGTAATTTTGTTCAGAATCTAAATAAAAATATGTATTTATTCTATAAATGTCTTAGATGCCTAAATTTGCATTTGCAACAAGTAAAAAAAAATTTTTTTTTTAAGTTTTCAACCTCACAAATAAGCATACAATCTTCTAAAAGGTAAAAATTAGAACAATAATGACTACATTATGACTAAATGTTTTTTGAAAAATCAGACATTATGACTCATTTTTGTCCATGTCTGCACTATAGCTCCTGTCTCCCGTTCCCTTCCTATCTATATAAAAGTAAGTGATATTTTGTGTCTGATAAAATACTGTAATGTAACTTTACCGCAAATAATATTAATGTCTTTCAGCATATAGTATTTAAGTGATATGACGCTACATCTAATATTGATTTGCAGTTCAAATGAAAAAAACTACAGTCATTTACAGATGAAACTGACTGCACTTCAAGCCCTGAATAAATCAGAAATTGTGATTTCTCTCCATCCTAGCAACGGTGCCAGTCTCAAGACTAACAATCAGATTAATAAACAGATTAATATTGTTATTAGTCTTTAATTAACTAATTGAATGCCAATTTCGGAAATCAACACTTTAATACACAGGGTGGGTAATAATATATATAAAAAATGTAATATTATTATTACGGCAGCACCAAATCAGTCGCCAGGCCACTGGGGAATCCTCCCGGTGCTCCCAATGACCAGTCTGGACTTGTGTGCACCATTTTTTTTTTTTATTCAGAAATGCCTCTTGACTTGAACTTGTGAATTTGCAATGCCTGCAATCCACACCTCAAACACAAGAGAGACAAAAATTGTCACGACATGGGTTTAGCATCTCCCAGAAAGCTAATTATTCTCACGTTGTAGGACAAAACAAGCCTACATAAACACATAAATGGAATCTGTATAGACGTGTGCACTGGATACCTCAACAAAACAAAAAAGATTAGATTAAAAAATATATACTGCATGTTGAAAGTCAGAATTTCTGAACCTTCTTCCAGTAATAGGCATGTTAAAGGTAAATTTTAAAAAAGCTTACATCTTGTGTACAAAAAACTAAATAAAACAAAACAACAAAACACTAAATCAAAGTAGATGGCTAAAATTAAACCGAATCCCATTCACTACAGACAAGTACAAATACAGAGTTAAACTCAACATTTTCAATGTTTACATTCTTTTCACGGTTAGCAGAAACAATGCATGTTGTCCCGCCTGCGGTACAACCGACCCCTGAGAGATTTATTAAAGCCGACATGAAGGGACATCAGTCTATAATATCTCCAAGTTAAATTCACAGTCAACCCCTGATCCCTCTCACTCAATACTTCGCAACCACATTAAGTGGGACTTTTCCTGGCAACCCTTATGTCACCTTACTGATTTACATACTGATAAACCAATCCAGAGAGATACGAAGTTTTCTGATCACATCATTAGACACGACACACACATTCACACTGCTGCAAAAAAAAAATTATCTTAAATACAAACTAAATGGAGACCGCTGTTCATTCAAAAATGCCAATGGCAAAATCCAATGCCCATGTATCCCACCTTCAACAACCACTAGGCTGTGTGGGTTTCCTGGACACTAGAAGAAAGAATATTGTTTTATACTTTTCTATAAGACTTTATTGTAAACAAAAACTTGTATATTCTTTATAAAATCACACAAATACAGTGCG
This sequence comes from Clarias macrocephalus, assembly GCA_011419295.1. Classification (NCBI taxonomy): domain Eukaryota; kingdom Metazoa; phylum Chordata; class Actinopteri; order Siluriformes; family Clariidae; genus Clarias; species Clarias macrocephalus. The sequence goes on along the minus strand of JAAGKR010004450.1, from coordinate 25,003 downwards.
GAGCAGTCAGCCACACCGTGTCCAGCAAGGCGCACAGCTGGGGAAAAAAAAAATAAGTCATTGCATGGAGAGGGAGACCTTTGACTCAAGGTGGGCTCCTTGTCTTGTCTTACTAATGATGCTAATGACTTAGGCAGAATAAATGTAGAACTGCAGTACTGAAGCATTGTTGTTCCTATATATATATATATATATATAAAAGTTCTGCTAAATGACTAAATGTAAACAATTTTGTCTTGTAGTGAAAACCAGTCAGAGATTCTGTGTCCACCGACGGCACCAAAGCTGAAGAGGGCCAAAAAGGGGTCAAACATCTCTTTTCAGCTCCCAAATGGAATTCTGGAAAACTGAGCATGACCCGGACACCACTCCGCTACCTTTGAGATTCAGGCCACTGAGGGCCCCTGGTGCACAGGTTGACACCACGGCTGAGCATTCCCCCCTCAACCTGTTCCAGCTGTTTCCCCCCCCCCCCCCCAACTGTGGTCAAAAAACTGTGCAGCAACACTAACAAGTATGCAACAAAAAAAACACAGCCAGCAAAACATTCATGGGAAGACGTGAAGGTAGAAGAGTTTTTTGGGCTGTTGCTTTATACTTCAAATGGTGAAGCTGCCAAATAACCAGGACTACTGGTGGCAGAACAGCATTATATGAGTGTGCCTTTTCCAGGATCGATCATGACTCGGATCAGTGTCCAGTCATTGATGTGGAACCTCCACATGAGTGATCTAGAGCGGGACCAGGAGAATGATGGGTAGAAAGGCACACCTGGGTATGACAAACTGTTTCGCGTTCAGCCACTTCTCAATGAGATGCATGTGGCCTGCAAATCATCATACCACCCAAAGTGGGAACTGGCTATAGACGAGAGGATGGTGGTCACAAAAGCCAGAACTGGGTTCACCCAGTATATGTAGAGCAAGCCCACAAAATGAGGGATAAAGCTTTTTGTGCTGGCGGACTCGAGTAATGAATACACTGTTGATTTCAGTGTATACATCGGAAGGTCACCTGATCCAAATTCTCACGGACTGTCGGACGATGTGGTTTTGGGTCTGGTGCAGCCTGGTTTTCTGGGTACCAGATACCATTTATTCATATATATATATATATATATATATATATATATATATATATATATATAAAAAGTTCTGCTAAATAACTAAATGTAAACAATTTTGTCTTGTAGTGAAAACCAGTCAGAGATTCTGTGTCCACCGACGGCACCAAGGCTGAAGAGGGCCAAAAAGGGGTCAAACATCTCTTTTCAGCTCCCAAATGGAATTCTGGAAAACTGAGCATGACCCGGACACCACTCCGCTACCTTTGAGATTCAGGCCACTGAGGGCCCCTGGTGCACAGGTTGACACCACGGCTGAGCATTCCCCCCTCAACCTGTTCCAGCTGTTTTTTCCCCCCAACTGTGGTCAAAAAACTGTGCAGCCACACTAACGAGTATGCAAAAAAAAAAAAAAAAAAAAAAACACAGCAAAACATTCATGGGAAGACGTGAAGGTAGAGGAGTTTTTTGGGCTTGTTGCTGTATACTTCAAATGGTGAAGCTGCCAAATAACCAGTACTACTGGTGGCGGAACAGCATTATATGAGTGTGCCTTTTCCAGGATCGATCATGACTCGGATCCGTGTCCAGTCATTGATGTGGAACCTCCACATGAGTGATCCAGAGCGGGACCAGGAGAATGATGGGTAGAAAGGCACACCTGGGTATGACAAACTGTTTCGCGTTCAGCCACTTCTCAATGAGATGCATGTGGCCTGCAAATCATCATACCACCCAAAGTGGGAACTGGCTATAGACGAGAGGATGGTGGACACAAAAGCCAGAACTGGGTTCACCCAGTATATGTAGAGCAAGCCCACAAAATGAGGGATAAAGCTTTTTGTGCTGGCGGACTTGAGTAATGAATACACTGTTGATTTCAGTGTATACATCGGAAGGTCACCTGATCCAAATTCTCACGGACTGTCGGACGATGTGGTTTTGGGTCCATGTAACTTTTACACCAGTCCGAAGTTATTCAGTGACTTGGGAGCCATGAAGTTTGGGGCCTGTGGAACATACAGGGAGAGCAGAAGGGGGTGTCCTAATAGCCAGGGTGCCCTGACAAAAAAGGCTCCACGTGGCACAGTGCGGTGGACAAGGCAGGACTCTTATTTTTGTCAAGTGGATGGACACACGGGAAGTGTGTGCGCTCCACTATCCACCCTGCCTTTACTAGTGACGCAATTCAGAGGAAGGTGAAGGCCAAGAATGGAAAGTACCAAGTGGTTGACATTCCTTGCCCTGTTTCACTGGTGGAGTATAACAAGTATATGGGTGGAGTTGATCGATCTGATCAGATCATCCAGTACTACTGGGTAGCAAAAACAGGGATTCCTGCAAAGCGACAGTGTGAGCATCTACCTGTTGCATGTGTCCAAGATTTTAATAGCTCCAATGGGGCCATGGTGGGGCGTAGACGATGCCAAAATTGTTCATTGAAAAGGGTGCGCAACTCCACTCCCTGCAAGTGTCAGGCCTGTGACACTCCACTATGTCTCCTGCTAGACAGGAACTGTTTTTGCTGAGTGGCATTCACAGACTGGTCATGAACTGGAAATGTTCAAGTACTTTGTTTATAATACATTTTATTACATTTGTTCAAGAATGTGTTTTTAAATGTTACATGTAAATAATGCCAATGGCTAAATCAGATGCCCATGAATCCTACCTTCAACAGCCACTAGGCTGGGTGGGTTTCATGGACACCATCCCCGTTGTTGGGACAATAAAATCGCCCTTTGACCTTGTCCTAGCACTACATACTAGAGAATTTCATATAGTTGAACAAAAGGACAAAGAATTACTCATCCTTTTAAAGGTAAGTCATGTTTTTATATAATTTATCCAAAAACTGACAGAAAAAGTCATGAGTTTAAAAACTTTAAATTAATAGGGTTTTAACTGGAAATAAAACTTTTTTTTTTTTTTTTTTTTAGCTGTGCAAATGTTTCTTAAATTTCTTGCAGCCAGATGGATCCTAGAATTTTAATTCCAGGGTATGATAGAAACAGTCTAGTATTGCCTTTCATTAAAAGCAAGTAAGTGAAGCACAGCAGAGAAGTCTCTATAAACCCACACGCAAACCCAGGAATGTTAAAAAAAATAAAATGTTGAGAGGTTTGTAAATGCAAAATACATATGTGAATCTCAAAAAATAATTTGTAAGTTATGACACTGATCTGACTCCATACCAGAACATCCAGAGTACCACAGCCAACTCCTCACGGGGTGAACCAAGCACAGACCTGGCCTCCACACACCCCATTTCATCATCCGATGATTGCATGGAGGCTCCCAGCCCAAAAATTAGGGTAAGGCTCTCATCATTTTTAATATATATTTTTAATTCATGTGTAATAATTTCTTTAATGCAAGGGAACCAACAATGTGTGCGCACGCGTTTATACGATCCAGTTAAAAATAATAACGTTTTTCTTCTATTCCGGAAGTCCAACTCGTGTATTGTAGATTGATTACATGTAAAGTTAAATATTTCACTTGGAAAAAACTGCAGACTTGACCGCTGTCCAATAACCACATCATTGTAATTAGATACTCTAATAATCGATATTAATATATATGTATTCATTTAACTTTAAATAACTTAGATACCCAAATTAGCAAAACAATAAATTTCATCCAATATGTAAATTTTTTTCTGCATCAGTAATATGATCTGATTAATTCTGTATAATTCTGCATAATGACTTACAGCTGAAGCTGATCTGCACTTAAAGCCCTGAATAGATCGAAAATGCGACAAGTGCTTTCTCCGTGCGTGCCCATTCTCTTTCTAGCATGTCTGTTTGCTTTGCAGCTCTGGAGAGGCGTGGAGAGAACATAGTGTGACAATGCCAACCAAGACAAACAGATACAGATTACTGAACGTATAAATATTGTGGTTAATATTTAATTAACTAATTGAATGTCAATTTCGGAAATCATTTATTTAGTACGTTGGATGGGTAACAATCTAAACAGTATTTTAAAAAAAAGGCCAGTTCAGTTCAGCTGTGCTCATCAATACCATTATACATGGCCTGATCATAGAATAATTACTGCATGTTCACCATTAGGCCAGTTCATACAGTTTTTACTGTACCAATTCCATAGTTTATGGGGAAAAATTCTAATTCTTTCCGATTTTATGGCACAGTTCATGTAGAGCATACTCCTAAGAAATGTGAAAGAGGGTGATGAAGAAAGAATAAAGTCACTAATTAGCTTTATTAACAGAAAAGAATTATATGTTGACACATTGTAACGGTTCACCCCTAAAGGGCACTTTGTGCCGATAAGTTAGTTTTATAGTTTTTGTTTGTTGACTCAGATTCCCAGAAGGCACCTCGGTCAGGTGATGAGGGAGCTCACCTGAACCGAGGTAGCTCATTAGATCCGTTATAAATAGCTGTTTGTTCTGGGAAACTGTGTTGAGCATTTTTATGTAAAGGGGACGTTTGTTTTGTTTGGTTATGTTCTGTTCATGTTTAGATACTAACCTGCATAGCTCCTAGTCTGTCTAGTCTCCTAGTCTGTCTAAGCAGATTAGTAGCTAAACAGACTAGAAGACTAGTGTTTCATACCTAGTCTGCTATGTACCTAGTCTGTTCGTCCCTTGGATCTTTGGCTACTAGTCTGTTGAGCAACAAGTCTGATTAGCTACCACCCAGCTTAGCAGCTAGTGTGCGTAACATCTAGTAGGCTTAGTCCCCAAGTCTGTTTAGTTTTAGTCTTCTTGTCGGTGTTGTATAAAGTGGCTTGAGAGCAAAGGACAACAGGTAAGAGTTAATGTAAAAAATTAAAAAATGACTATGACCCACCTGAGCACTTGAAGAGGAAACTCAGAAAAGAGAGTCCATGAATGAAGATGGTAGGTCAGAGGACACGAAAGTGAAGGTCAAAAAGTGCACAAAGGAACAAAGTGGGATAAAAACAAATTGCAATGCAAATTGGCAAGACATCTTGAGAGAAAGCACAAAAGAAATTGAAGTAGCACAAGCATTATCAAAACCTAAAGGGACAACAGAACAAATATTTGATGACTTAGGAAATAAAGGAAACGACCACCACAATATCAGTCCTAAATAAAGGCAATAGAGAAATGCCTGAGACAGCCAACACAAAACACTAGTTGGCAAGACTACCTGCCATGTCAACATTGTCATGGGTTTTTCAAAAGCAAGGAATTGTGGAAAAATAACCAAATCTGTTTAAAAAAATGCAGAAAGGGACAGCAAATCAAGAAAAAGTCCAAGCTATAGCATCTCGAAGCATACCCTGTAAACCTGCTATGTCTGAAGGTTGTAAAAGCATCATTCTGAACATGCATCAAGATGACATCTCTAATCAGATGCAGTCAGACACCCTCATCTGTAAATATGGAGAAATTATGTTTGAGCTCCATGGACAAGACAACACTCAACACAACTACATCAGTTAGAAAATGTGGGAGTTAGGGAGGTTTATGCTTGCGGTAAAGAAGTTTAACCCAGCTGTAAAATGTCTGTTGAATGTTTGTGTTCCAACAAGATTTCAGCTAGCAGTAATCGGCAGCAAAGGAAGCAAGTGGGTATGATCCATCAAAAAATTAATTTGACACGCCCTCTCTAGCTTGTAAAATTGGGTACACCCTCAAGAAAGTCTGCGAGATTGTGATAGGCGAGTGTTTAATGAAGGAAGGCAATGAAACAGGACAGAAGGCCAAGAATTTCATCAGGTTGCTTGACTCTGACTGGAACATGCATGTTTCAAAGCGTGCCAGAACCAACCTTGAACAAAATAAATGGAACAAAGCTGATGTTCTTCCACTGACTGAGAATGTTGTCAGGATGCACAAACACCTAAAAACTTTGGAAGAACAGTCAAAAGAACGATTGACTAAGAGCTCAGATCCTGTGGCATGGACAAGTCTTTCAGAAAGTGTTCTAGTTCAAATAATATTGTTTAATCAGAGACGAGAAGGTGAGACAGCAAAGCTATCGGCTCCAATGAATCCTGATGTCTTGCAGTTTATATCCAAGCTAGAACAAAATTTAAGTGAAAAATTCACAAGAGTCTAAATAAGAGGAAAGAGGCCGCAAAGTACCAGTCTTGCTCACCAACAGAATGTGTATCACGAGACATGCTAATCAATTACAGATCAAGAGTTGATGTACCAATAACAAACCCTTTCATGTTTGCCAGAATCCAGACACCCACATCAGAGGATCAGACTGTCTTAGGAAATTTGCAAATGCCTGTGAAGCAAAGTTCCCTGAACATCTCACATCAACAAAGCTATGTAAACAAGTGGCAACTTTGTGTCAGATCACGAACTTAAAAAATAAATAAATGAAATGGATCAGGTAAACCTTTTGGGAGGCACTTTCCACAGGGAGCATTATTGACTTTCAGAAAATACCCTTCAGTTGGCAAAAATGAGCAAATTGCTGTTGGCTATTGAACAAAGAGCTTCCTCTTATAATCCTCTTCTCTCATAGTAACTAACTTCATGTCCTTTCTCACTGCATCCACAAATCTCCTTTTTGGTCTTCTTTTAGACCTTCTGGCAGTTCCAACCTCAGCATCCTTCTACTATTATATTCACAATCTGTCCTCTGAACATGTCCAAACCACCTCAATTTGGCCTCTCTGATTTTATCTCCAAAACATCTAACATGGGTTGTCCAACATCATCTCTACTACATACAGCTCTCCCTCCTGTCTTTGTTAGTGCCACCGCCGTAGACACTGCTGGTCTCACCACTGTCTTGAATACCTTTCCTTTCATTCTTTCTGATACTCTTATCACACAACACACCTAAAACTTTTCTCCATACTGCATCTCAGTCAGGTATGTCTTCAGGACCAACTGCCTTTCCACTCTTCATCCTCACAAATTTTTGCTACTTCCAGCTCCATAACAGTCACCTCTACTCTTCGTTCTCTTTCATCTTCCTCATTCATCAACTCTTGAAAATCACTAACCTGCTGCACATCATTCCCATCTCTCTCTCTTTGCCTCGCCAACCTGTACAGATCCACTTCTCCCTCCTTACTGTGCAACCTAGCAGACAAGTCCTCATATGAGCTTTGTTTTGCCTTTGCCACCTCTACCTTCACAAAAATCCATGATGATAATTTACTCCACTGGCCTTCAATAAGTGGTAATTTTGTGAGGACCGGGGCAAAGGTCCTCACAAGACAGGTTGGATGTCAATATCTGGTCCTCACAATTGGGGGAATATAAACACACACACACAATACTTCACTTAACACCACATTAAGCAAGAGTTTTTTTTTAAATTATTATTAACCTGGCAACCCTTGCATCACCTTACTGATAACCTGATCAAGAGAGATGCAAAGTTCATCACATCCTTAGGCCACACAACACCACATTCACATTGACTACATTATTATAACAAATACACACTAAACAGGGCTCGCAAAAGTGCTAGCCCAACGTCCCGAGGCTATTATGTCTTCCAGTCGGGCTACAAATCTCTCAGCCCTGCCCGTCGGGCTATCATAGGAAGGAAATCTATATGGTCAATGCATTTGCATTCTTTCGCAAATGTAGCTCGTTAATTATGCCATTTTCGGGCATCGATGAGCCACTGTCAATATTGAAATAGCGTTTGATCTAGATCTTGGTTCCACTTACCTCAATGACCATGCTTGCAGTGAGTTTATTGAAGCAATAGCACAAACTTCAAGAGACCAGATCGAAAAGGAAACTCAAGAAAGCAGGTTCTTATCCATTCTTGCATACAGCAGTACAGACACTGGTATAATAGAACAGGAGTTGGTTCACTTCATGCATGTGAAAGATGATGGTAACATATCCACATACATGATCAAATGTCAGCCAGTCAAGAGTGCAAATGCTGCAGGTATTTTAGAGGCCATTGATGAGGCAGTGAACACCATGGGTATCAGATTAGACACATAGAAAGAAAGTAGTGTGTGCAAATTTTGATGGTGCTGCAGTGATGGGTGGGAACAGAAGTAGCTGGGAGACTGAAACAAAGGATACCCCACATCATAATCCACTGTGTGGCACACAAATTAGAGCTAGCTGTGCTGAATAGCATAAAAGTGAACTGCTAAATCAGAAACTGGCACATTTCTGTAGCCTGAAGAGCACACGGTGGCTTCCAAGCCAGCTGAGATGTCTGAAGGCTGATGGAAGGCGTGGAAAAAAATTGCACTCCCACTGTTGTTCATATGGAGAACATGGCAGGAGGAAGTGATGTCAAGTCTGAGGATGCAGCTGAGGATAAAGGGAAAGTGCAGGAGATGAAGACTGAAATTTATTCGCTTCCTGCATTTCATGTTGGACTACAGTACCATCTTATCCAAGTGCTATACCTATTTTCATCATGATAACCTAAACACCACACGAACAAATCATTTAGTTGAGAGCACCACATCACGCTTACTAAAACCAAAACCAAGAAAATACCTGAAAACCTTGAATACAAAGTTCACAGCGAACGAGGATGGTAGCATTTGCTACTGTGGAATTCGGCTCACAAAAAGTCAGCGACCTGCTAGAAGAGGTGAGGGCACAGACAAAGACATTTGGTGCAGAGATTCAGAAGATTGACAACACAGTCAAGTACATCGACAACAGATTTAACAATCTGCATAAAAAGCCTCTCGTTTCAAGGTTTTTGACCATTCCACTCTTCCCTACCCCAGAGAAGAGATGGCAAATTATGGGGATGAAGAGGTGGATTATCTTGTTAAACATTTTGCCAGTTTGTTAGATGAGGAAGAAAAAGAAAATTTCACAAGAATGGATGGACATAAAAATGTGGCTTGCAGAACACCGGGGTAGCAAGGTAGACTGCTTGTACAGAGATGTCCTCTCTGAGAATCCAGAACACCTCTCTCATATCTTGTTGCTGATGAAATTAATGCTGACACTTAGTCCATCAAGAGCCATCTGTGAGAGGATGTTAGAGAGGGAGAAAGGTAGAGAAAGGTAAAGTGGCTTGAGAGCAGAGGACATCAGTAAGATTTGATGCTGTAAAAAAAATGAAGTCACAAATATGTATTCGGAAACTCGTGACGTGATCTGGTGCTACCAGGTGACGGACAAAGCAGCACCATTCTTTTCTACCAGATGATTCCAAATTTCTCTTTTTGGGTAACTCTTACCAGGAACCCATCTTATGGCACCTGCTTTTGCCTCCTTTCGAGAACATTGCATGGTCATTAAACAGAATAAATGTGCGCATTGTTACAGCCTTATTCGGGTGTGATTTTCTACAAAATTTCGCAGTCTCCCACATTTTACACACCACCTTAAGTTCACTGGAAGTTAGGGATTCCTCTGTCTTTTTCTCCTCCTCCTCAGACGAGATCGTCTCCATAACCTCTTGCTGTTGCTCACGATGCAGATTCATCAGTTCGTCAGTGGTCAGCTCCTGGTTATGTTTCTCCATCAGCTCTTCTATGTCGTCCTCATTTACCTCCAGTCCCATAGTCTTGCCTAAGGACACAAAATTTCATCGACAACTGGCGACTCCTGTTTATGAGCAAACTCCTCAGGGTCATGTCCAAGAATGCAATCAGGCCACAGATTTTTCCAAGCAGAATTAAGGGTACTCTCTACCCCATCCCAGGCTTTATCAATGATCTTGAGGCAGTGCACGATGTGGAAATGATCTTTCCAAAACTCTCTGAGGGTAAGGTTTGTTCTGTCACTTCAAAGCATCACTGAAATGCTGAAAAAGCTTTTTTTAAAGTTCGAAATGACCTGTTGATTCATAGGCTCGAGTAGTGGAGTCGTGTTGGGAGGAAAGAACTTGACTTTAATGAACTCAAATTCCTCCAGTAAGTCATCCTCAGGGCCTGGATGATGAGCAGGAGCATAATCCATAACCAGCAAGACTATAAATGGCAGATTTTTTTTCTAAAGATTTTTTTTTTCCCACTGCAGGACCAACAACCTCGTTGTTCCACTCCACAAACAGGATACGAGTGACCCAAGCCCTGCTGTTGGACCTCCACATAACATTTCACTGGCTCTTCTACACTTTATATTTAAGGGCTCGTGGATTTTCAGAATGATAAACAAGCAGGAGCTTGATTTTTAAATCGCCGGTGCATTAGCACAAAATCATAGCGCGAGTCGGCCTTTCATGGGCTTGTGACCCGGCAATGCATTCTCTTCTGCTGTAATTAAGTCCTCTTTGGCATTTTTTTCCAAAACAGCCCTGTCTCGCAGTTAAAAACACTGTGGATGCCACTTCTCCTCTTAAAGTTATCAAACTAGCCCCTACTCGCCTTAAAGCCTTCTACATTAACAATGCCTTAGACATTGTTGCTCAGTCACGGTATCACCGACGAGCTGCTACTCGTTTATCCACAGAGAAGCAACTTTTCTACATCATGGCCGCTGCTTTGACATCCGCTTGACTCCTTTTGCTGCATCTAGTCCAATTATTTCTTTTTTTTTTTGCTTGTCCTTTTGCAACTTTTTCTTTGCGGGAGCCATTGTTGCAGTACACCAGTGGTTCTCAAAGTGTGGGGCGCGCCTCAGTAGTGGGGAATAAATACATGACAGGTGGGGCGCAATGAACGGGAGGAAATTAGTGGAAAATAATTTAAAAAGTGCCTAATCTAATTAATACTTTTCTACTTTTACAATGGAGATCAAACTCAAAACAACCACGCACAAAGAAATAGGTTATTAATACAAGTAAATTTAAATATCAGTTTAAGGCCCGGGAGAAAAAGTGAAGCCATAGTGCAACAATAACGGTTTAACGTCGGCATGTTAATTGCAGAGGAACAATATAAGAAAACTTTCACAAAGCGGGTCAGTAGCATATGTAGTATGCAGTGGATACATTTGTTACATGGACCACAAAAAAAGCAGGCAATTCAGCGCAAGGAAAGAAAAAAAAAAAAAAGGCAATAAGCCTAATCAACCAAAAAGCCAGCCGAAAAGAAAATATGATGAAGCCTATCTTGCGCTTGGATTCACGGTGGGTATGGTGGGGGCAGAGGAGAGACCCATGTGTGTCTTAAACCGCTGGCAGCAGACAGCATGAGACCCAACAAATTAAGAAGGCAATTAGAGACAACACACCACAATCACATTAATAAGCCACTTGACTTATCCACAAAGAAAGCTGGCAGAATACCGCCAGCAAGAGAATCACATGGTAAAATCTGCATCAGTGAACAGCAAAGCACAAATGGCTTCATTCAAAGTTGCATACAGAATTGCCCAGTGCAAAAAAAACACACGATTGCTGAGCAGCTAATTCTCCCTGCTGCTCTAGACATGATGTCGATTATGCTGGATGAGACAAGTGCCACAAAATTGAAAGCTATCCCCGTGTCAAACGATACCGTTGCACAACATATATGCGACATTTCATGTGGCCTTGAAGATCAACTCATAGAAAAGCTCAAAGATGCACGTTTTGCATTACAAGTGGACGAGGCTATTGACCGCAATAATGACTTTCATATGTACGCTTTATAAATTCAGAGTCAATGAGTGAAGACTTGCTATTTTGCAAGTACGTCCAAACTAGAGCCACAGCTGATGATCTCTTCAAGGTTCTTGACACTTACCTTACAGAACACAAGCTGAAATGGGAGAATTGTGTGGGTTTCTGCTCGGATGGCGCACAGACCATGGCAGGGAAAAGAAAAGGACTGCAAGCACTAATCAAGAAGGTTGTGCCAAATGAGCAACGGTCATTCACAGGGAAGTGCTAGCGTCACGGCACCTCAGCCCCAAATTAAACGAGGTCTTGACAGAGGTTGTGAGCGTGGTGAATTTTATCAAAACCCAACCCCTAAAAGCACGATTGCGCTGTTTTCATAGTGATTCGAGGTGGCTTTACAGAGAAAAAGTGTGGTCACGAGTGTTTGAACTCCGAGTGGAGATTCGTATCTTTTTGGAGGAGGAGATGTACGAGGCTGCAAGCCAGTTCAGTGATGAATTTTTGATGAAACTGGCGTCTCTCTTTGATGTATTTGGAAAGCTGATTACATCATTATAATGTATATAACAAATACATACAATAGTGTGTTATTTCTGCTCTGCTTAAAATAAATAAAATACATTTAATTCAGTGTTAAACAGTTTGGGTTTGCCTTTTCCCCCCCACAGGACTCATTTCTCAAACAAAGGATGGTTGAGAAACAGCGCGCAACAGACAAGATAGAAAAAAATAATAACTGCATTTGAAGAATTAAATGATTTGGGGGACTTCCGGTGGCGCAATAGAGATGGCACACGCCTGAAAGTTAAGCTGTGTCTTATTTTTGCAATAAGTCTCGACTCCTACAACCAGTTCAAATATAAATAAAGTTTGCAAAATGAGTATGTCAACGAGATACAAGAATACATCCAAAAATGAAAATACCAGAGAAAGAGAGGACAAAAAACGATCACCTAGCCCTGCTAAAGCTAGCCCGCGAGCGCCTGAACTTTCTGAAGTGATGGACGAACTGAAATCATTAAGAAGAGAGAATCAAAATGGGCATAAACAAACAAAAAACATCACTGACAAAATTAGAGACTTCAGTTGAGGATCTGAAATGCAAAATAAACGGTTTGGAGAGCAGAAATGGAGAAACCGAAGAGCGTATCGGTGTTGCTGAGGAGACCAGGATGAGGCACGGAAGGGTGCTCCGATTTTTCCTGGAACGAGAAGCGGATCTCACGGAAAGATGCGAAGACTTACAAAATAGACTTCACCGAAATAATGAGAATATACCAAGTTCCTCAAGGCTGCGAAGGAGAAAACAAAGTGGGATTTGTAATAAGTCTGCTTACCACAGCTCTACAATTGCCTCAAGAAATGGAAAATCAAGATTGAAAGAGCACACAGGGCCCTTGCAGCGAAACCCAAAGATCCCGCCGAACCTCCTCGATCAATAATAGTGAGATTCCTGGGCTTTGCTGTTAAAGATGCAATCTTGCGACAAGCCTGGTCACAGAAAGATACTGTACAACGCGAAGCAAATCTTCTTTGACAACGATTCTTCACCAGAGTTTCAGAGAAAAAGAGCACAGGTGTGAGACGTTATGAAACCGCTCAAGATGAATAATATGCGGGCACAGTGCGTCTATCCAGCACAGATCAGGATCCATCTGGAGGCGGGGAGTGAAAACTTTCCCTACATTAAATGGATGCTGCTCAACCACTACAGGAGCTGGGAATTAAAGTTTGAGTGAATAAACGAGACAGACAAGCGAGGGAAATACTGAAGGCAACAAGATGGTCAGTGCAAGGGAAAAGTGGACGCAGATTGGACACAGCATCACTGACGGAGGCGGATCTCAAAGCTTTTCTGCAGAAGGACTGAACTGTTCAAAATATGTAGACAGTACATGTATGTGCAGTATTAAAAGGACATTTCAGCTTCAGAACGTGAGAAAACTTTGGTTAAAACGTAGAAGTTGTGTGTGTGTGTGAAGATGCACATGTTTATAGATGTTTTTCTACCATTATCGCCGGGATAATAATTGACCTTATTTAAAACAGACAGACGTTTTTCCCTGACACACGGCGGACTGGAAATCACTCATGGAAACAGCCGTGTTTCAGAACAGAATGGCTGGAAGCACTCGGTGCACTTTTGATGCCCCAGAGAGTCAACGAAACAAATCTTTGCCCCTTTTACAATGGGATTTGGCCTTTGGGAGAAAAGCCGGGCTGAATGCATGTGTGGAAGCGTTGTTCGTGTACATAGTTTGTTTTCGTTTTTGTCCAAGTTAACTACCGCCTCTTGACAACCAAAGGATTTATCTTTTTTTTTTTGTATTACTGGAACATATTGGATACAAGCACATATAATAGTATAACAAGTTGAATGGAGAATGTAATTTGTGTTAGTTATAATGTGAAAGGACTGAGCAGCACAATTAAATGAAAAAAAATATTTAAATCAGCTTTAAAAAATGCAATGTACTGTCTCACTTCTGTCACACACCTTTCGGATGGGGAGCATTTAAAACTTAGGAGAGAGTGGGTGGACCAGGTTTATAGTGCCTCATTTTATAAATAGAAGAAGAGAGGTGTAGCAATCATGTTTGCCAAGTCAGTCTTTTTTAAATGGAGCAAATGGAGAGAAGAAAGATATGTAATGGTAGTTGGAACAAATTGCAGGCAAAAAAATTACTATTTTAAACATTTATGCACCCAACAAAGACCATTCACAGCTTTTCAAGAATGTTTTTTCTCTATTAGTACAGAAGGGTGAGGGAATATATTTAATAGGTAGAGACTTTAATGGTGTATTAGATAGTAATGTAAATAGGTTACCAGCGGAAAAGGGACCACAGGCAAAAAAATAAATAAAATAAATAAAATAAATAAAAATAAAAAATAAAAAGTTCTTATAGTAATAATTAGAGAACTAGGTTTAGTAGATGTTTGGAGACACCTACACCCTAAAGAAAAGGATTTTACTTTTATGTCACATGTGCATGGCAGTTACTCCAGAATAGACCTATTCTGTACTTCTAGAACAGATCTACATAATGTCAAGGAATGCCAAATAGATTCGATAATTATATCTGATCATGCACCAGTTAGGTTAAAACTTAAGCTAGGACAAGGTAAACAGTTTAAATACTGGAGATTAAATGTGTCAGTACTAAATGATTGTAAGGCCAAAGAAGAAATAAGAACAACTAATTGAGTATTTTGATATGAACGATAATGGGGTGGTTACTCCTATCTTGTGGGAGGGGGCCAAGGGAGTAATAAGAGGTAAAATAATAGCAATAACATATAGGAATAAAAAAAACTATTTAGATTAGCTAAACAGAATAAGACAATGAAACGAGAAATTGAACATACACAAACAGGTCAAATTAAAATTTTAGAATTTTAAAACAGGAAAGAAAGAAATTGGATGACTTACTTACATATAAAGCAGAGGGGGCACTTAGATTTCTAAGTAAAAAATACTACAAGATGAGTAACAAAGCAAGCAGGCTTTTAGCTTTCCAATTACGTAAGACTCAAGCGAGCAGAGTTGTTCCAAAAATCAACAACTCTAGATGGACTACCCGGGGAATTTTATAAGGCATTTGTAAATGAACTGATTCTAAATTTATGCAAGGTATATAATTATGTATTACAGAATGAAGATTCACCACAGTCATGGTCTGATGCAATCATTACTGTAATTCATAAAAGCGGAAAGGACCCTACACAATGTATGGCTTACAGACCAATAAGCTTATTATGTCAAGATATGAAAATTTTAACTTAGAACTCAAAAACATTTTAAAAAGTTGATTAAACCAGATCAGACCGGATTTATCAAAGAAAGATATGCAATATATAAGAAAAACCTTAAATTCACAGCAGATTGGAAAAGATAGTAAAACACCTTCAATGCTTCTCAGCTTAGATGCTGAAAAGGCATTTGATAGGGTAGACTGGGTGCTTTTGGTACAGACTCTAAAATACATGGGATTTCATGACATTAAGTGGATAAAGATTTTTTATAAGAATCCTAAATCAAGTTCGAGTTAATGGTCATTTGTTCCGAATTTTTTTTTATCTAGGTAGGGGAACTTATCAGGGAGACGCAATGTCCCCAGTATTGTTTGCACTTAGTATTGAACCACTAGCAGAACTAATAAGGAGTAATAGTAGAATACAGGGGATAAAATATAAAGGAGGAAAATGTCACAAGATATTGTTATATGCGGATGACATGCTATTATTCATTGAAAACTCTTACTTTTATACCTGCCCTACTAGAATGTCTTGATTATGGATCTGTCTCTGGATACAAAGTAAATGCAGATAAGTCTGAAGCAATAATGATATCTGGCCATCACAGTTAGATAATGAGGTATCTTTTCGATGTTCTAGTCAGGGTTTTAGATACCCGGGGGGATCATCCTTACGCCTACAGTATCACGTTTATACGCAACAAATTACACACGGCTTTTTGAAACTTTTGTATTTATACAAAATATATATATATATATATTTATATAACTTTTTGTATTACCGCTCTCCATGTTTGGAAGAGTAGAAACAGTGAAAATGAACATATTGCCAAGACTCCTCGTTTTAGAAATTAGCAAAATGTATTTAAAAATTTGTGTGGCAAAATAAAAGGTCAAGAATAAGACTTAAAATACTAATGTCAAAGATAAGGGGGAGTTGAACCTGCCTAATCTTGGGTACTATTATTGGGCTGCTCAGCGGAGGGCTATCACTGCTTGGCTTGGTGTTGATAAGGAAGCAGAATGGGTCAGTATTGAACAGAATTCCCTTCCTGGAATATCTCTGAACGTTCTGCCATTCATGGATTTCCAAGAACAAAAGGGAGTGAAAAAAAGTAAATATATGGATAAAACACACTGTAAAAATTTGGAACAATAGCCTTATCACGTGCAATACCAAATAAAGATTTTCTACCATCTATAATAAATAGCCTCTTCAGCAGATACGTGGCCATAAGTACGGTTTATATTTAATACTTTGCATTATTTTATTACACTTTAAACATTTCTTACATTTTGCACCTTAAATGTTAAGAGATAATTGTTAAGTGTTCATTGTGATTTATGTTTACATTTTAATTATTTGAGTTTTCCATAGTTGTTGACATTACTGTCTTAATAACTGAGGGGATTATGATCAGAGGAAGGTAAAGTTTAAAATAGAAATGTTTAAATGTAATATATTTTTCTCCTGGTTCTTATTTTAAATGAGTCATAAAAAAATATCAATAATTATCGATATCAACCGATATGAAACACTGATATCGTGATATGGCTGAAAACTGTATCGCCCAGCCCTACTATGCATTAATTGAAACATATTTACTTGATCTTTGAAATGTTGTCAAGGGCTTTGTTGTAGGTATTAGTTATATTGGAGTTTTATTATTAATTAATTAAATTCTTTTTTCACTGCATTATTTTTAAGTTATTATTATTTATTCGTTTATTTCATTACTTGCTATTTTGTGTGAATGTAAACATCTTAAGTAAATGTGTATACTATGTGTTTAAAAGTTTAAAAAAAAAATTTTAATTGAATGAACTGGGTGTTAATTTAACATTTGTCGAAAACATAATTCTTTTTTAAAAAAGATAAAATGGGGGACACGTCTTCAATAACATACTAAAATTTCACAAAAAGTAGTAGGAGAATTTATAGTTAAATCCTGTCTTTCTACTCAACCAAATTACAACAAGCAGGCGTTTGCTCAGACAGAATAAAAAATTAGAGAAAAAAAAGGTTGTAGAATTCAAAGATGGAGAATTCTATATAGATGCAAATTCTCAAAATGCTGTAAATGTAAATATGAATTCTTTGTTTTTAAATTCTACAACCATGTTGTGGCAAAACACAAATTTTTGACTGGTACCGAGTTTACTAGATGTGACCCAAGCATCATCTCGACATATAAGACAAGTGTCCACTTCCTCGGTTGCTCCCGTCGAGCGGTCGCCACAGTGGACCAGCCGATCAGCACAACAACTTAATAAAATTGGAGAGCAACACTGTAGGAAGGTCTTGCACAAATCCAGTACGGCATACAGACACCTTAAATTTAAGTTCGAATGGATGGTGGCAACGTCATCTTCAACAATAGTTTAGATCCCCATCTTCATCCCTTTTGTGCGAGCGTCTTCTGGCTGTGTACTGCAGTTAAAAAAATTTTTTTTTTTAAACCAGCAGGACAGGATCAAAACTCATTTTTTGATTGATTGAATTCTGCTTGTCCCACAAATATTTAAACATCTTCCTAAATATCTGCTCATGGAATTTTACACAACATAGGCTTAAATTCTGTTTCTGACCCAAACTGATCAATACTGAATCTGCAGTGTTGTGAAGCAGTAATTTTTACCATCACTTTGTCCCTTATTTCTACGCTTTCAAACCAGACAAAAAAATTTTTTTTTTCCTTCACAGTACCTGGTTAGTTCCTCAGGAATGAGTGTACAGTATATACTATTAACAGACTGATAACACCACCTCACCAGGCAAGTCTTCGGGAAGTTTCCGGAGTTTTCCCTCGTGAACAAAGGCAGACCTGGAGCCTTTCTTTGAGCAAGCGAATCAGAAGTCTGAAAGACACAGAAA
The DNA here is from genome assembly GCA_011419295.1 of Clarias macrocephalus. Classification (NCBI taxonomy): domain Eukaryota; kingdom Metazoa; phylum Chordata; class Actinopteri; order Siluriformes; family Clariidae; genus Clarias; species Clarias macrocephalus. The sequence continues at coordinate 6,847 of JAAGKR010004450.1, read as the reverse complement.
AGGTTTTACGCATTGCCTTTGTGTTTAGTAACTTTGCAGATTGATTATGTTCACAAAACACCTACATTACACACTAAAAGAAAAGTAAACTTCAAAAACTGTCCTTTAATGAGAGATATATGATCGAATGCTAAATAATTACTTGATTATCATCAAGTTGGTCTAGGAGGGTCTTCATTTTATCTCCACCACATGATCAGTAGAGCCTGATCATCTGTGATGCGTATTTATCTAAAGAAGGGGAAAAAGAACCCTTTATATATTGGTTTGTGTAAAAAAACAATTAATAAAAACCTGCAGTTAACAGTAAGAATTAGGTCTACACAAGTTAATCCATCTATAAAAAACAAAGAAATAAATCAACATGAATGCTTTTCAATCAATGCAACAGACTCCATCTATTGATGTTTGGATGAGCTTTGAATGGAGAAAAATTACTTGAGTTATGCTATGTCCCTTTATATTTCTCTTGGTTTTGTGAGTTGCTTTTAAAATTCACGTTTCCTTTCTCAAGCTGCAACTCGACATCATAAGAGCACTTGAGAATCGGGAAAAATGATGGCCACTGAGGATTTTCACGCTGTCTCGCAGTCACAAAGGAGGAACTCTGGTTTGAGCTTTCGGATGTGGAGGACAAACTGGCAGTGTCTAAAGAGGAAATCAAGTTCCCCAATTCTGATTCCTCAGGTACTTTCTGGAGTATCTGGTGGAAGATCTGTTATATTGGTCAAGTTACAGAGTTCACTTCCAAACTCAGAATCCTCAAACTAAATCAAAATATAATCCTTGATTTCAAGCCATTCTTGAATTCCTTTCAAGTGTTTACCCGAAGTAAGATTTTCCCAAAAGTTTACCCTCCTAATATTATCAGCCGCATATTCTGTAAAAAGAATCCTCTGATTAAAAATAAATCAAGTACAATAAGTATATGACAAACTTAACATGTGGCAAAATGTAAAATGATTTAAAGGGATTAGTTCAAAAATGAAAACTTATCATTTACTAAGTCATGTCATTCCAAATCTATGAATTCTTTTTTTAAATGAATGAACAGCTGTGTATACAGACTAGCTTAAGACGTTAAATATATTACATGCCATGTAATACAATGCGCACAAGTAAATAAAAAATATATATATTTCAGACTGCTTGACATTTCATGGTCTTTTTTTAATATCTTTGAAGAAGTTAGATGGCCCCCATATAAAAAAACTGACTTTTAAATTCATTAAAACACCTGCTTTTGCTTTCTGAATAAAGACATCATACAGATTAAAAATCTCATTTACGTTTTGGGGAAGTTTTCCTTCATCCTGTGACATAGCTTTACCTTTTTCTAAGTTTATCTACCTACTCTGGCTATATGAAGGAAAAAATAATAATAATTAATTAATCTCTTAAGCATCATGATGCATGTGAAATTGTGAACATCATGCACTACACCTAATAAATGGCTTCAAATCTAATTGTCCAGAGCTCGACTAATGACCAAAAAAAAAAGACAGCGAATCAGATGCGGATAGTGCTCCACGCAGTGGTGTTTTAGTCACAATTTCAGGTTTGCAAATGTGTCTTGGAGTAGTCTGCGTTCTGATTTTTTTTCATTCTAAAAAGCACAGAGTTGCTTCTGAGAACTTATAAGGATATGACTGACCGAACTTGACCGACATATCAACTACTTCTCTCAAGTCCATCAAAAATTTCCCTAAGCAGGTACAATTATTACCCAATTTAATAATTACAATTTTTTTTTTAATTCCCAGTCTGCTCTAAAGCTCATGGTGATCTTTCAGTTCATTTGTAATTGTTTTTTTAACATTTCGAAGTTGAAAACAACCAGCATATTGTGTCTGTTTGTCATATTTGCCAATTTGGAAAAATCTACACAGGTTTTCAGCCTGAAAGCTTTCTTCAAACCAGCAAGGCTGTGAGCCCCAAGACTGTCAGCATATGCACAACACAGGTCTCAGAAGTCTGATTTGTTCTCAAGTTCGACAAAATAAGTCTTATAGGCCATTCATACTAATACAATATAAAGCATACCAATCCACTTGACCAAATCTGTCCCCTTTCCCCAAAATGCCATCATGTGGCCAAAAAACAACCGCGCCTAAGAAAATATATCCTACACGTCAAAAGACGGCGGTTCATATCTTTTAGCAGTGGACCAAGAAGTGTGTCATAGCTAAATTATTTTATATCACTGCTTTTTCCGAGTAGAGCAAGTTGTATTGAGGAAAGTGTAGAACAGAATTTGGCAGGCAATTTAGAAGCACCCAATAAACAGCTGTGATCTTGTGAATCTTTTTTTTGAAGTGCCCAGGAGATTGCAAAACTCAAATTCATCATCAATGCAGATACCCACTGAAATGCAATCATTTTGATAAACCAATAAGTTGGTTTTCTTTGTAATACTAACCACTACGAGTTGATGTGTACTGTCCTGGTAAGTTCTCCCTTTCCATAAAATCTGCTCTGTTCAGCAACAATTAAAAAACTTTCAACACTGGAACATACACAAAGGTATCCATGTTCTGTCAAGAGAGTACCCTTCTTTGAAGTGGCTGTAAATATAGGATTTGTTTTAAACACTTCGGCTGATAGCAATTCAGCAAGCGCCTCTGCCAATTACTCACTAATGTGGTTGCACTTTATGACAAAATTTCATGCAAAATTGTCTGCATATAAAAAGTCAATGTCTGTGCTCTAGACCTATGTGCTCCAGTTTGACTGCGGATTCTGCACAAGATCTCCTGACTCCGTCTCTTTATTGTTTTTCCAAATTATCAGTTTGCAATTTAACAAGAGCTAAAATCTTTAAATCCTCAAGATTTATGAGTATGAAATGTGAAAAGTTACTAAAAGTTTTAAGGACACTGGTTCTCATCTTTAAAAGTACATTTGACTGTCACAGCTCCTCAAATGGTTTCTGATATGGGCTGACTAACAAACACCTTTAAAATCACATAGAAAAATAATAATAAAGCAGTAACTCAACAGTCTGTCTGTGTGCTCTTGACAAATGTTGTTTTAACAAAGACCTACAGTTTTTATAAAGTGAAGACGCAGTCAGTATATGAACAAGGCTGCTTCCAGGATTAATGATAGTGCTGAAACCTGTAGTGTTTCAAGAGAACCTCTTGGCTATTGTGGACAAATCTGCAAAGCTTAAACTTTGCTGTGAAAACTCAGACTTTTGCAAAGAGAATTAAATGATGGCTGTTTCAACATGAATATTTTATGGTTACAATGTGTTGTCACCAAATGTAGAATCAGAATGCAGAAGCAATTAATTGAACTAAACATTCCCTACTTTCTGTTTAAATACGTTATGCAACCGGACACAGGTAGTGATATAGAAATAACTGTGAGCCAAATGAAACTCTAAATATGCTGTTCTTCTCAATAAGTAAAACATGTATATGTTGAAATGAACAGAAATAAAATGTTAAATATTTTTGCATCATATTTATCCTTTAATCATGGTTATAAGGATAAGTCCATATTAAACAACTATTTTTGTTTTGTCTGTTCCAATACTTTTGGGAACACTGTATATGGTATAATAAATAATTTTTTTTTATCAATGTTAAAAAAACTAAGCATGTGAAATAATAGGTATACCTGATTATGTATTTTCAGTAGTGCTGAAACAAATCCTCGAGTAATTTGATTATAAAAAAATGATCAAGGCAAAATCTTCTGCATCGAAGCTTCTTTTAATTAATTTAATTAATTAAAAAATTTTATGTTTTTGTGCAATTATTTGTTTGGCGTGACACAGAGCGCTTCCGGATGCAAGCCGCCAGTAAACACAGACGAAGAAGTAGCGATTACATCACCAACAAAGAGAGAGGAGACGCAAACAGTTAGCGCTGTATTGATTTGAGGGAGCATTCTGTTGCGGGCTGCAAAATGGAAGGGAGCGATAAAAAACTTTTATCGATGAAAAATGTTTTCAGCAGCAGGAAACGCCTGAGCTGTAGATCTTTAAACTTTTAGTTCTGAAAGTTAAGTTGCACAACTTGGTGTTTTTGTATAATTATTTAATGTGTGCCTTAGTTTTTTTTTTTTTTTAATACTTAGTCATTGAAATACCTTATTTTTAGTTTTTGCATCTGAGAAAAGGCTTAAAAAAATGTATGGCACTATAATGCACTTAATTCATCTCAGTCAACTTTAAGCTATTCCTTACATTGTGAATAATGACAATGTTTATTTTTTATAAAATGCTGTATGCATTTAAAAATTCAAAGTTTTCTAAAAAAAAAAAAAAAAAAAACCAATCAATCTTTGTTTCTCATATATACTGATCAAAAAAATAAAGGAAACAGTCCCAGTTTGACTAAGTGTTCTTTATTTTTTTTAGCAGTATATTTTATATTGCTGTTTAATTAAGAAAAAAGTACATTTTATCTGATTAATCTATTACATTTTTGGTAGAATACTCAATTACTAAAATATTCGATAGCTACAGCCCTAATTTTCAGTATTTTAGACTAAACACTATACACAGCATGTTGTATAACTGCAGATCAGAAACAACCACAAGGTTAGGAATACCATATAACTTTCTCTCTCTTTTTTTCCTTAACAATATTAACTTACAAAAGGTACGACTTCCATGGTTGATCAACGTGTTCCATCAGGCAGATATTTGTGTGTGGCAGGATTAACAGCAATCACGTGGTTGACATTCAGCAACACTGATTGGCCGAAATCAAAACGCGGTCGGTGAAACGGAATGAACCAGCCGGCAAAGGATTCTCCAGGGTCTTAAAGCCGCTTCCAAACCACCCTAACAGCATGACAAAACAAAAAGACGAACGTTAATGAACTCCGTCCACAACATGTTACACTTACATAGAGTTTGTTGTATTCATTTACACACTCTAACCGTATATTTCGATTTATTCCCTTCAAATTTTACAGAGTAAATTCAACATTGCCTTGAAATGAAGCACGTGGAGTGAACTCCGCAGATCTCTAAATAGCTGTCTGAGCTTCGTGTAAAATATCATAACATGCCCCAGGAAAAAAAATTCGGAACATATTACATTTTAAAAGTATTTATGTAACTAATTTAGGTTATAAACTAAAAGAAAACTTACCTAAACCAGAAGCTATTTAGCCCCTGCCACAATGCTGTTAATGAAGGGAAACCCGTTCAAAATGTTTGCGGAGACAAACTGCGCATGTGCAATGACACGACGAGAAACGTTTAAATGAAGAGATCGTTCCATTCCAAAGTGTACTTCACAAGGTGCTTTTCTACTCCTTGCCCTGTTTCCCAACTTCCTTGAAACGTTGAAACTTCCTTCGACCAAACTCCACCATTCGAAAACCCCTGCGAAGTCACCAGTGCAGACAATAATAATAATAATAATTAAAATGTATAATTAATAATAAGATGAATTCATAAAAGATGTATGGAGTTTTTTTTTACAGATTACTAGCCAACATACTACTTTGGATTTCTTGATTAAATTAAAAACGAAATCATTGTGTCCTATTAATATGATGTCGTTCTTGATGATAATTATAACTATATAAATCCTTTTTCGAGCTGCATTTTTTTTCACGCTCCAGCAAAACGCAATGGCTGATGGGGGAAATATTCATTTCCTTTTCTAGTGAAGACCCGTTGTTCCATACACCGTTTGCAGTTCCCTTTTAACTAAACATTTTCGCTCTCTGCAGTTTGAAATCACACTTAACATAACTAAACACACTGAAGTAGACTTCGCAGGGTACTTCAGACCGATCGGAACGCGCCTCCTGTGGTTGGGTGAACTGTAATCACGTGGCTTGCATTCAGACAAACTGATTGGCTAAAATAAAAAACGCGGTAGGTGAAATGGAATGGACCAGCCGGCAAAGGATTCTGCTGGGTCTTAAAGCCTTCCATGAATTCCGTGCAGCATGACGAAACAAAAAGACGAACGTTAATGAACTTCGCCTATAACACATAACCCACTTAATTACAGTTTATTGTATTAATTTACACACTATAGCCGTATATTTTTATTTATTCCCTTCAAATTTCACAGATTATACTCAACATTTCCTTTAAATTAAGCACGTGGAGTGAACTCCGCAGATCGCTAAATAGGTGTCTGAGCTCCGTGTAAATTATCATTACATACCTTAGAATAATATGTTCGGAACATTATATTACACTTTAAAAAGTATTTGTGTAATTAATGTAAGTTATTTCTGATAACAAAACTAATAGATAACTTACCTGGACCGATGCACATGCAGCCCCTGCCACAGTGCTGTTAATGAAGGGAAACCCCCTGCAAACTGCCACCACGACAAACTACGCATGCGCACTGACAGGATGTGAAACGTTTTAATAAAGAATTTAAAATATTAAGTTTGCTCAACTTAATTGTTTATTTTCATAGGACAAAATAGTAGTAACCATGCAGATAAATCAAGTAAATTTTGCAGCGTAACACCCGTGCCAAGTTGTTGTGCAGTTCGGATGATCCACTTTGGCGACCCCTCGACTGGAGCAGCTGAGGTGGTGGACACTTACCTTACATGTTGAGATGATGCTTGGGTCACTTCTAGTAAAGTCAATCAGCACCAGTCAAAAATGAAAGTTTTGCCACAACATGGTTGTAGAATTAAAAGTCAGAAAATTCTATACGGGTAGTCCCAGACTTATGAACATTCGAGTTACAAATTTCCTCAGATACGAACGGACCAGTTCTACGAACATTCACAAATGTGAACAAATCACGGAAGTAGCTTGTGTTTATTATACCATAAATAGACACTGCAGTGCACCAGATACCAATATTTACAATTGTATACAATATATTGGGGGGGGGGGGGG
>JAAGKR010004449.1:0-61094 GCA_011419295.1 Clarias macrocephalus | reverse complement strand
GGGGGTGTTTGGAGTGTGTGTGGAGTGTGTGGTGTGGGGTGTGTGTGGTGTGGGGTGTGTGTGGGGGTGTGTGTGTGTGTGTGTGTGTGTGTTTGGGGTGTGTGGTGTGGAGTGGTGTGTGGTGTGGTGTGGTGTGGGGTGTGTGTGTGTGTGGAGTGTGTGTGTGGGGTGTTTGGAGTGTGTGTGGAGTGTGTGTGTGGAGTGTGTGTGTGGGGTGTGTGGTGTGGAGTGGTGTGTGGAGTGGTGTGTGTGTATGTGTGGTGTGGTGTGTGTGTGGTGTGGTGTGGTGTGGGGGGTGTGTGTGGAGTGTGTGTGTGGGGTGTTTGGAGTGGTGTGTGGTGTGGTGTGGTGTGGTGTGGTGTGGGGTGTGTGCGGTGTGGTGTGGTGTGGTGTGGGGTGTGTGCAGTGTGGAGTGTGTGTGTGTGGAGTGTGTGTGTGGGGTGTTTGGAGTGTGTGTGGAGTGTGTGTTTGTGTGGCTCTCGAGGTTACTCTTAGACACTGATCAGTGTGGTGTGGAGTGTGTGTGTTGGGGGTATGTGTGGGGTATGTGTGGTGTGTGTGTGGAGTGTGGTGTGTGTGGGGTGTGTGTGTCTGGAGTGTGTGTGGAGTGGTGTGTATGTATGTGTGGTGTGGTGTGGGCTGTGTGTGTGTGTGGGGTGTGTGTGGGGTGTGTGTGAGGTGTGTGTGAGGTGTGTGTGGGGTGTGTGTGGGGTGTGTGTGGGGTGTGTGTGGGGTGTGTGTGGAGTGTGTGTGGAGTGTGTGTGGGGTGTGTGTGGAGTGTGTGTGGAGTGTGTGTGGGGTGTGTGTGGAGTGTGTGTGGAGTGTGTGTGGAGTGTGTGTGGAGTGTGTGTGGAGTGTGTGTGGAGTGTGTGTTTGTGTCGCTCTCGAGGCTACTCTGTGTTTATACACCGATCCGCCAGAACATTAAAACCCAAAACGTTATGCCTAATATAGTGTGGGTTCCCCTTGTGCTGCTGGGGTGGCCCTGGCCCCTTGGGGCGTGGCTCCATAAGACCTTGGAGGGCATGGTGAGGTGTCAGCGTACTTTAACGCTCATGGGAACTTTGTGTTTTGTTTATTCCCATCTTGAGAAGCGTAAACCTGCTGAGAGCGTTTAACTTATCCAGAGCCAAAAGACATCAATTTTTGGAGGGATTTTGTTTTGAAGATGATTTTGATATGCGACAGCTTCCTAAGATGAACAAAGAGAGCTAATAAAATATTTAAGTTTTTTACTTCTTGTTCTTATACTTTTCTCAAGCTTGAATATCAGCTAGTGTGTGTGTGTGTGTGTGTGTGTGTGTGTGTGTGTGTGTGTGTGTGTGTGTGCGCACATTTTGTCTCGCCTGCTCCTGCAGAGAACCTGTGTGAGCTGAACTGTATCCCCAAAGGAGAAAACTTCTATTTCCGTCAGCGGAGCGCGGTGGTGGACGGCACACCCTGTCACCCAGGCAGGAACGATATCTGTGTGGAGGGAGTGTGCAGGGTGAGGACGCAAACAATAAAATCTGTGCTTTAATTGAAGTACAATCTAGTAAATGGGGCTTTAAGGCGCATGCTTCCTGATGACACAAGTTCCTGAAGTTCTCTAGACCTTCCTCCTGTCCTCTGTGTGCGCAGCGTCTCGGCTGTGACAGTGTGCTGGACTCGGGGCAGCAGGAGGACGCCTGCCTGCAGTGTGGAGGGAACGGACGGTCCTGCACCCTCGTTAGGAACACCTTCTCCATGCAGGATCTACCCAAAGGTAACACACACACACACACACACACACCTAATCACCAAAGATCTCTAGTGGCTAATTCATTAACTGTTTTCTTTCATTCCTGTTAGGTTACAATCAAATGTTCATCATCCCTGTTGGTGCCACCACCATCCGCATCGTTGAGAGCGTACCTACTCGTAACTACTTGGGTAAGTGTGTGAGGATTTAGCTTCATTATGGCTCGTTGTCACTCGAAACCCTTTGGAGCTCAGATGGACAGCTTCCGCAGTGCACATGTAGTTTTATAGACGTTATTAAATGGTGAAAGATTGTAAGAGAGTCTGTAGTTGCTGTCAGAGTAAAAACATAAGCAGCGTTACTAGTGAAAACGGTTGCAGTGGTAATATTTAAAAGCTTTCTTTGAACCCCTTTGGAAAGCTAGAACCATTAAGAACTTCCTCAGCCACCCATCATCTGTATTAATTTGGGAATGCCAATTCGGCATGTCTTTGGACTGTGGAAGGAAACCGAAGTACCCGGAGGAAACCCACCAAGCACAGGGAGAACATGCAAACTCCATGCACACAGAGACGGGAATCGAACCTGGACCCTGGAGGTGCAAGGCGACAGTGCTAACCCTAACTGTATCACTAGAATAGTAGCAGCAGGACTCTGACTCTCTTACAGACTCTCTTTGATGTTGGTTTTATTACTCGTATATATAAACTCATTGTGAACAGCCATCAAGAACCTGCGTGGTGAGTACTACCTTAATGGGCACTGGGTGATCGAGTTCTCCCGGAGCACCCCCATCGCGGGGACGACACTGTACTACCAGAGAGGAACGGAGGGCGAAATGTCCCCCGAGACCATCACCGGGCGGGGACCGACCACTGAGCCTTTGGTGGTAGAGGTGAGATTTTTCGTTGAGCATAGCGCCCCCCACAGTGCTGCACATTCCTGACATTCTTTGACTAGATGTTAGGAAAGACCTGGATTCGGAAACATGGGTCAGAGTAAATTCACTCGGGTTGTTGCCTTTTCTTTGCCTTCATTCAGCTGATTTCTCAGGAACCCAACCGGGGAATTGAGTACGAGTATTACCTTCCCAGCAGCCACCCCAGAGAGGGACACTACTGGAGCTACGGCTCTTGGTCTGCCTGCAGCAAGGAATGTGGCTCTGGTCAGTATCAGACTTCAGCACGAACATAAGACCATCTGCACATAGTTATCAGAGCATGTCATGGAGACAAATCCCCTTTAAAAATGTTAGGATGTGATTAGAGTTGTAATGGATGTACAGTACAGAGCAAAAGTTTGGACGATTTCTGAGGCTGGTGACTCGGATGAATTTATCCTCCGCAGCAGAGGCGACTCTCGGTCTTCCTTTCCTGGGCCGGTCCGCATGTCAGCCAGTTTCTTTGTAGCGCTTGATAGTTTTTGTGACTGCACTTGGGGACACTTTCAAAGTTTTCCAAATTTTTACGACTGACTGACCTTCATTTATTAAAGTAATGATGCCACTTGTTTTTCTTCACTTAGCTGATTTTTTCTTGCCATAATACAAATTCAAACTCTTTGAATGAGAAGGTGTGTCCAAACTTTTGGTCTGTACTGTACATTATATTATATTATATTATATTATATTATATTATATTACATTACATTACATTATATTTGTTAAGGTTACCAGTCCCGTCTAGTCTTCTGCACGTTTGATAACGAAGCCTACGCTGACTATTTGTGTGCGTCTCTGCCTCGTCCTCTCAATAACCGCACGTGTAACGAGCAGCAGTGTCCTCAAACACGCAGGTAGGTGATTTTACCAGTAATGATTTTAACCAATTAGGTGACGTCTGATGATAACTAGTTTCCCTAATAGTTTAACAATACAAGATATGAAAATGTTCGGCGGGTGGGGTGGGGGGTGGGGGGGGGGCTGAATACTTATGCATGTACTAATCTGGACTGTGTGATTAGTGCGGAGTCACTTCTTCTAAAACAGTCTTGGTGTATTGCTCCCGTTTGCTCCTATAAGGATGGCGTACGTGTACGCACCACAGGTTTGGACTCCGAAGGAGGCAACACATGTCTATGTTCAGGTGTACAGGTAACTCCGCATGAGGGCCGCGGGATGTGAACTCAAACACTTACTGATGTCTAACTAACATTCCTGAAGAAACAACCATCGTTTAGTCTCCTGGGTGCGTTAACATAAAGTAAAGTAAAGTAAAAAGCGTACATCAGAGTACTTCTAAGAATTCTTAGAAGAAGTCTGGTTCATGCTGTCTTTAGACGACAGGCTTTCAAACACTCAAGCTTTTAGTACCTACAGCAATTCCTAGAAGAATTTTGATGAGTTTGGGGTTAACCCCGGACCACCTCCCCCATGCTGAAACTATTTCCACACCATGTCCAGATCTTCCCAAGACCTCATAAAGTTCTCGAATCCACGTCATTACTTCTAAAGAAAGTGATGTATTTATGTTGTAGGGTTACTGACGAGTTAGTTGCACCAGTCACATGTGTTTGAGCTCAGTCTGTATTGATGTTCTCAATCAATACAACATTAGAGAATGATTAGATAAGTTTGTCGCACGCGCCTGTTCTTCCACATGTGGAGACGAACCGAGGCCTGGGGCAACTGTCCAGCTCAGAGCTTCGCTGTAATCACCTTCTCCCACTAACCGCGCTATATTTCCCTGAACGCGGCGGAACAGAACTGCTGCTTCTCCTCACTTCATGCTTACATAATCCCTTCATTATGAGCCGTATCATTGGCCTGTGTGGAACGTGGGATCTCCAGCCCTGGAGCTCTGAGCTGGGTCGCTGTCTGTGTGCTGTAGAGAGCGAGTGCACCTTCTGGTGAAACTGGGGCTTGAGGTGCAGATATGATGGTGTGTTTCATGTCTGTGGATCCACTGCAGTGACTGTGGGGAATTTTTAATACGGTGTGGCCATAAATTACTACACTGAGTTTAGCTTCAAAAGGCACAACGGAATGTTACATGAGCGCCGCACAGAAAATAAACGCAGAGGCACTCAAACTTTTTTTTTTTTTTTTTACTTTTTATATTTTGTTGTTATTTAGATGTAATGCACCATTATTGGATATTATGTTGATATCACCATCACATTTGAAATTAAACTTAATAGAATTATTAATATAATTAAATCTTCCATTAAAATGGAATATTTGAAATAGAGTTATGCCATTATTTGCACTTGAAATGTCATTTATATGAATTATTAAGTAATGACGTTGAAATAAAATAAAATAAAATAAAATAAATAAATAAATAAATAAATAACAGCCTACAGGGTAACTGTATAAAATAATAAAAAAATGTAGATTATTGGATTTTCTGCCTACCAAATACCTAACTTGTGATGATTGTTGTCTTTTAAAATGAGTGAAGCAGAGAGAAATGAACTGAATTAGACCATTAAACCATTAAACCACTGCGGTTACAGAAAGCTAAGCGGATGAGGATGAGCCGGTAATATGGCATCCGGATAGCTGCGTACTGGAGACGCTGGACGTGACTATCCAAATACAGTTTTCCCAATCGCATGTTTATTTTTTTGTCCCACCAAAGAATTACCCAGAGGACACAGCTGAGCATGACGCTCCACATTATAGTAAATCAGCGGAATATTAATGTGTGACCAGGAGCTTCAAAAATGCCTGAATCTAATATAATACATGGGCACACCTTATTAAAAATAATAGTCGTATAACCGACCTGTAAGGTGCTTGGTAATGTTCCGAGTAACTCTGTGCCTTGTGTTTAGGAGGATATAAATCACACCTGTGTGAGAAGCTGAGAAAACGTCCTGGAACTTTGTCACTGTTAATGTTACTGAAACTATATCTGTATGTATGTTTATGGGTAATTCATGTTTTTTTTTTTTTATTAACTGTGAAAGTGTTGAGTTATTTAACCTATAATCCCTGTTTATACCCGGACATGTATCGTTTTCTTTCCTACAAGACGTACACAGTTTTTGAGTTGTTTAAGCTGAGAATGCTCCAGGTGTGTGCTGTGCTGCTTTGGGTTAGATCTGTGGAAGGTTCTTGTCTGGCAGAGCTTTGGGCCCAGTTCCTCTCTTCATCATCATCACCACCACCACCAACACCACCACACACTCATCCTTGTGCTGATTTTCATTGTTTTTTGGTGTGTGTGTGTGTGATAGCTGGAAGGTCAGTGAGTGGAATCAGTGCTCGGTGACGTGTGGTGGTGGCACTCAGGTACGGCAGGTGGAGTGTGTCTCTCATGATGCGTCTGGAAGGCGAATGGTGGAGGACTCGCTGTGTGAGACGTACACGGCCAGACCCGTCAGCCAGCAAACTTGCAGCATGCAGCACTGTGCGCGGTACAGCGTGTCATCATGGAGCCAGGTAATCATCACGTGTGTGTCCTCAGGTAATCATCGCGTGCGTGTCCTCAGGTAATCATCGCGTGCGTGTCCTCAGGTAGTCATCGCGTGCGTGTCCTCAGGTAGTCATCGCGTGCGTGTCCTCAGGTAGTCATCGCGTGCGTGTCCTCAGGTAGTCATCGCGTGCGTGTCCTCAGGTAGTCATCACGTGCGTGTCCTCAGGTAGTCATCACGTGCGTGTCCTCAGGTAGTCATCACGTGCGTGTCCTCAGGTAGTAACCACATGCGTGTCCTCAGGTAGTAACCACGTATGTCCTCAGGTAGTAACCACGTGTGTCCTCAGGTAGTCACCTACCATCAAACGTGATGACCCTCAGGTGGTCACCACGTGCGTGTGTCCCCAGGTGGTCACCACGTGCGTGTGTCCCCAGGTGGTCACCACGTGCGTGTGTCCCCAGGTGGTCACCACGAGCGTGTGTCCCCAGGTGGTCACCACGTGCGTGTGTCCCCAGGTGGTCACCACGTGCGTGTGTCCCCAGGTGGTCACCACGTGCGTGTGTCCCCAGGTGGTCACCACGTGCGTGTGTCCCCAGGTGGTCACCACGTGCGTGTGTCCCCAGGTGGTCACCACGTGCGTGTGTTCTCAGGTGAACTCTGGGTCAGATTATATATAATAGGTTTCAGCCTTTTTATATTGTAAAGTGATGTTTTTATAGGCCATTAATTTTCTAAATCCAGATATTAGATGTACATGTGGCCCAGTGTTCAGAATAATGTTTTATTTCAGCCTAAGTAATAAAGTCTTTGTTTGGAGTCACTGACGTCGCTGTATTGAGACTTCTTGGTGTCTGGGTCAGTCGGTGACTTCCTGCTATTCAGTGAGTAAAAAAATAAAACTGATTATCTACGTGTCGGGGTCAACGACCTCTCGAGCAAACTCAGATACACAAATAATAATAAATCTTTTTGTTGAATATCACGTCAGTACGAGCCAACACATAAAACACTTTTAAACATTTTAAAGGAGCTGCTTGAGCTTTAGTTTGGCCTGTGAAGTAAGTTTATTTATTTAATTGAGCTGATCATATGTCTACCAGCTTGGACAGAGAGAAGTTCAGGCCTGAAAAATGTCATCAGAAGCTTGAAATCAACTGAGGAGGAAACTGAACTTATCAAAATTTTGAAAACTAGTGGCCTCATTTATTACCTCGTAGTTTTGTACATAAACCGGGAACACGCATGTTTCTGTGCATTAAATGAGATTTGTCAAGTTTAGTTTAATGTTTGATGATGTGTGTTTATTCATGCCTGCTCCTGACCATGCTTATGCAGGATCCCCTAGTGGTAGAAACGTGTAATAGCAGATAGACAGACTGTGGAGCGTCTCGGTGGCGTACGGTACTGTACTGTACTGATGTACATGTACGTTTGGCCCGGTCCATGTCTGAAACTAACAGCACTGCGAGCAGGATACTGTGCTGTTTAAAGGGAAGTTGTTTACTAAATATGGTGTTTTGTTGCCATTTCTTTATGTAATTGACAATCACATCAACTTTACATTCAGCTTAAAATGTAATTGTTTGTCACATGTATGTTTACAGCACAGTGAAATGATTTTGTTGTGTCCCAGGTAAGAAGTTGGGGTCAGAGTGCAGGGTCAGCCAGGATACAGCGCCCCCTGGAGCAGATAGGGTTAAGGGTCAGGCTCAGGGGTTCAACAGTAGGAGCCTGGGGTGCTGGGGCTCGAACCCCCGACCTTCTGATCAGTTACCCTCAGTTTTAACCGCTTAAACCACCCCACTGCTCTGAAGTTAGTTCTCTGAGCAGGAAGAGGAGACAGCAGACAACCAGGGAATGTGTGGTTAGAATGCGCGGAATTCTTCAACGGCCAATACGTACGGCTGTGCAGTGTGAAGAAAAAAAATGTGTATGAGGGGTCTTCCATACGAATTTAGATCTTCATGGCTAGACAGACGGACAGACAGAGTTTACCTCCTACCGTCTCTGTCCACCAACACTGGTTTCAGAGACAGATACACAAGCCTTCCACACACACACACACACACACACACACACACACACACCAAAACACATCCTGCACAGCAATCTGTCATGTCACATGTAAACACACACACACGCGCACACACCAGAATCTATATGTAACTGTGCGTGTGTCTTGCAGTGCTCTGTGACGTGTGGCTCTGGAGAGCAGACACGAGAGGTGACGTGTGTGGGTTCAGCAGGAGGAAACCGTGTTGCAGATTACATGTGTGCCAGTCTGCCCAAACCACCGAGCACGCAGACCTGCGAGATGCCCGGCTGCATCACCCGCATAGGCTGGCACATCGGTGACTGGGGGCTGGTGAGATGCGACTCTTGTGTTTTAAGTTTGAATCTGTGTGTGTCTAGCAGTTTGTAAGTTCTATGCCCTCTCTCTCTCTCTCTCTCTCAGTGTTCTAAGAGCTGTAGCTCGGGGCTTCGGGAGCGGCAGGTGATCTGTTCAGACTCACAGAGAAACATTTACGGGGTGGAGCGCTGTAACGCCTATCCCAAACCCTCTACTGTGGAGAACTGCAACACCCAGCCCTGCTACAGCCCGCAGGGTACATGCCTACCACACACACACACACACACACACACACACACACACACACACACACACACACACACACACACAGGACTTTATCACCCCCATTAGCTTGATGGTTTAACACACACATACAGCGCTGTACACACTGCAGCGGCGTGTCCGCCTGATTTCTTTTACACTCACACACTCACACACTGGTGTTCCTGTAGACATTAAGGGTGTATAACTAACTCCGATTATCAGCCAATATGATACACGGATCAATAGACATTATGTGATCTGGTACAAGGAAACTGTTTTAGAAGTAATGATTTGATATAATTCACTCCTGCTGTTCAATTCAGTTCATTAAATTAAAGTTTTTTTGTGCCACTTCAGGACAGAAGTGTGTGTGCTTCCTGACTTCTCTCCTACACGCCTGGAGAGAACAGGCTGCTGAGGGAGCGACTTTAACGAGATACATCACAGGAACTAACTTGTTTCAAAAACATTCCACACCATTAAATGTAACAAGCTGATAAAAAGCCATGTCATGTCATTTCCTTTGATCCCACCACCACATTTATAGATGTCACAGTTGTGATGGTCGTTTATTTCCTTTAACCTGGGAAAAGAAACTAACGCTCTCGTTCTCACACTCGTGCACTGCATGCGGCGCGCGCGTCAGTTCTACTATCAGTTTCAGTATCTGATGTTCGTCCTTTTGATTTGATCCAGACCGTAGAACTCGACGTGGCCTTATGTTGGAGGAATTTATCGATACAAACCCTGAATGAACTTTATTTTGAATAAGTCTGTGTGTGATAATGTGCATGTCCTCAGTAGTAAACAATGTTTCTGATTGGTTTAGTTTTCTGGTCATTCTGTTCTGTTCCTCATTAAACAGCCGTGCCCAGCATGCAGGACCCGAGAGGTTATGACAACACCATTTTCGGTTTCTACCCCTACAATCCTGAGGACAGCACCCCGGGTTGGTTCCTCACCTCTCATGTGCCGCTCCCCTTTTCCACCCCGTTCTCTTGTTTCCCAGCACTGCCCTACACCCCTCTGCTCTTGCACTAATCACAGGGCGTCGTGTGTGTGAGTGTGTGTGTGTGTGTGTGTGTGTGTGTGTGTGTGTGTGTGTGTGTGTGTGTGTGTGTGTGTGTGGCTTCCCGCTCTCAGTGTGAAAGGCCTACGATGATCTCAGATGTCAGTGTGACTTAGTGCTCTCTGGAATTGCTGTTTTGTGACGTACTGCTTTCGAAATGAAAAGCTTTCAGTTTGCTATAATTAAATGATTATGTGTCTGCGTGCACATCATCTGTCTCCTCTCAGTCTCTCGTTCCGTCTGTTTGTGCTCGAGACGCTCTGTTTACTTTCAGTTTCTCTTTAAACTCATCCTGCTGTTTTCAGTCTTTCACATGGCATTGACGTCTCCTTTAGCTTTCATTTTCGGTATTATCACGCTGTTTGGTTCTCAGTCAGCGTGTCTCACTCTGTGTCCTTCACACCGTCTCACTCAGTTCACCAGCGCGATGTTCCTTACTGCCATCAGACCGCATTCGGTTGTTGTCCAGATGGTGTGACGGCAGCCAGCGGACCTCATGGTCAGGGGTGTTACCAAACATCACCCTGTACCCGCACCAGGTACACACACACGCTCTGCTTTTATTACTGAAGCTTATTAGAGTTTGTTCTGTTGTTGTTAATACGATGCGTGTTCAAGTCAAAGCGGGACTTTTGATTGTACAGAATAACACGCAGTCCTGAGCGTAAACTCTCCCTTTATTTCTCTATATAATCCCCTGATACACTGATGCACTCATCCCAGTGTCTCACTACTGCTTGGACACTATCAAGGTAGGACTTTTGTCTCTCTGGAGCCATCAGACTGCCCGTCCTATTCACGTCTGAAACGTTGGCCTCCCAGGAACTCCTTTAATGGCCCAAACATGTGAAAATGTCTTGGAGCGAGGTCAGGACTGTACGCGGGACAGGGTGATAACTCCCGGCCGAGTTCCTGGATCAGACGTTCAGAATGTCCACAGTGTTCACGACTGCAGTGAGCTCCGAGACACCTCGGCTGGGACTGTGATTTGCAGACACACAGCCGCCTTTAAAATGTTTGCTCCGTTTAAATGTTTTCCTGCAGCTGCGAGTCTCATCAGCGTCCTGCGCTTGTGCAAATCAGTCCCGGTTTGACTTGAACACCACTCGTATCGCTCACATGCATGCCCCTCTGTGACTGCCTCCTGCTCGGTGTCTGTCTCCCCTCCCTCAGGTACGGCTGTTGTCAGGACGGTGTGACTCAGGCTCATGGACCCGGTAAAGAGGGATGTCCAGAACATGTCCCCGCCGTCCCAGCCGTGAGTGTCTGCTGTCCTGTATGGATCACTTTGTAGAAACGTGGTCTCTAGCTCTTCTCCCCGTGTCTCAGTCTCGTTCTCCTCCCTGTCTCAGTTGGAGCGTGACGTCTGCAGCAGGTCCACATACGGCTGCTGTTCTGATGGAGTGACTGCAGCTCAGGGTTCTAATGGAGAGGGCTGTCCTGGCAGGGGTGAGTTACAAACAAGATGCTCAACACATCAGATGAGATTCAGGATTCTTATGATGTCTGTTGATCAGAACTGATGATACTTTATGTGTCTATGTAATAATTCTGGAGTGTGTTATCGTCATGGGCCTGCAAACTTTGGGTTAAACGGTGCACAGTAGAGATCTAACCAAATATGAGAGTGTTGTTAAGCATAGAGGGATGATGATGGGTTCTTAGATGATACACAGACAGATCACAGTGTCACATCATTGGACATGTTCATAATTAATAAACAAATACGTTTCATGTTTAGGCCAACTGCAGTATGTTTATGAAATTACTCAATGATTGTCAAAATAAAAAATCTTGCTCAAATATTAAGATCACAATTATTTAGCCAATGTTATATATATTTTTAAAAACTTTAAAACATGAATCCTCAGCATTATTCTGTAACTATTGTAGAAAAGATACACTGATGTGAGTATTTCTACATTTCCACCTGAGCAGCTCAGCGAGCTCCGTGTGATCTGCCCCACACTGCCGGACTGTGTGACGACTGGACCGCTCGATTTTACTACGATCCCGCCTCGTCTCGTTGTGAACACTTCTGGTACGGTGGCTGCCATGGCAACGAAAACAACTTCGCCACTTTGGAGGCGTGCCAGCAGACATGCCAGAACAAGAGGCCTGTCTCCACGTCATACAGCACCGCCCGGAACCAGATCCGGCCGGGCGCCAACACTTCTCAGCATTCGCAACGTCGCTGGGTTCAGTCGGGGGGGCGCAGGCCGGCGACCAGAGACGTGCAGGGTAGCAGCCCTAGTTACAGGTAAGAGTGCGGTGAAGGAGTCTTCTGCCCTCACACGGTGCCCTCTGTGCCAACCTGAGGAGCCTGATGCTGCCCGCTCTCAGAGACACACACTCACACACTCACACACTCAGCTACTGCTCGCTCATACACAACGCAGACGTTTAGCATCTTTTTATATGCATATGTTTGAAGTCATGACTGATTAGACATTTAGATAATATTACGTTTGCTCATTTTGACCCAGACTGTCTTCACTCATGTAGCTCTGCACAGTCACACACATCGAGCTGCTGCTTCCCTTCACATGTACAATTAGCAGTGAAACACAAGTCATTTTGGTTGCAGATGAAGTCTTTACTCATTGTTTCTTCCTGGCCAAACAGACACACACTCGAACTGTGCTGGACCGCCATCATGTTTAAGTACCGCACCCGTTTTTCGTGGCGTTGTTTTAGTAGCAACGTCACAACTGCTATTTCTGTCCGGATTTTTATAAATTTTTTGGCCAAGATCTTCATTTTATAATTAATAAGGTCAGTACATTCAGGTGGCCAGCTGACTTCATTTTATTCCTCCATAACGTTGCTGATTCGACTCGATGCTCGTTTCCACATTCGAAAACATTATTCAGGAATTTAGGTGCGGTTCTGACCCGTTTATAAAAGTGACAATTTGGTTTTGTGACCGTACAGTATTTTACTTAAATTTTACCCACTTTAAATAATAAATAATAAAATAATAATATTATTAATTAATAATAAAAATTTATAATTTAAACGTGTTTAAAAACTTAGGTCATAATCATCATCATCATTAATATGAGCGTGACGTCGAATCAGATGTACAGTGGAACCTTGGATTACGAACATAATTCGTTTCGGAAGTGGGCTCGTGTTCCAAAACACTCATAAACCAAATCAAATTTTCCCATAGGAAATAATGGAAACTCAAATTATATGTTCCACAACCCCAAAAAATAAATAATGAATACAATCTATAAAGTGAAAATGAAACAAATTAACCTGCACTTTACCTTCAAAAAAAATGTACAAAGAAATCCAGACAGATACGTGTTTCCGTTTTTGCGTGCGTGCGTGTGCGCGTGTGTGGAATTAGCCCATTTCCTCGCCTCATTTTACACAATTCCGCAACGCAAGAGTGACGCTCGGTGTCAAATTAAGAGGCGCATGCGTGATACATGATACTCGGCACTCGTAAACCAAGACTTGCTCGTTTTTCAAATTAAAATGTATAACAAATCTTTGCTCGTCTTGCGGAACACTCGTAAACCGCGTTACTCGCAATCCGAGGTTCCACTGCAGTTTTAAAATGTTAACGCGCTCAGACACCTTCATCCAAACAGATAAAGCAGATGATTCTCCTTTAATATATCTCGTATATTGATCTGTGGTCAAACCCAACACCCCCACACACACCAACACTGATTTTCTGCTTCATTTTTGCATTTATATCACAATCACAGCTTATATAAAGAATACACACGTTTATCTGTACAGCTCTGGTGTGAGGTGTTTATACTCAATAGTTCGTCATGTATAGGGACGGCTAATAGGTTTGCTTAACTGCACAACTTAATCAGGGTCACGCTGTACATCAACACACACGCACACACACGCACACACACGCACACACACGCACACACACGCACACACACGCACACACACGCACACACACGCACACACACGCACACACACGCACACACACGACTCTGTACGCTCACTGCGCCCCTGTTGGACATTGCTGAGCTTTCTGGGACTGGTCCATGCCCCCTGCTGTATAATGTTTGCCTCATCCCTCCATATTTGCACTTGAGTTTGTATTTGGAATGTTAGTTTTAGTCTGGCAGTTTCGTCTACCCTGTAAGTGTATATGGCGTCAATCACCTCTGTCTTTACTCATGTCAATCAGAGCAACTAATAAAAGAATGTGCTGTGATGCTCCATGTGATGCTGTGTGTGTGTGTGTGTGTGTGTCACTCCCAGGTGTGTGTTGTAGGTGTGGGACAATATGAACACACACTTAGACTTAAAGTTAGCACAGAAACGTTAAAACATAAAACACAATAGAAATGTTATTTCATTAATTTACTTCATGACAACCTGAAATTATCACAGTATCATTAATTTGCAGTTTAATCTGTAGATGTTCTGTAACTAATGTTGTATTCCTGTCTCTCACACCCACGTCCTCTTATTGCACACTACTGAAGTGTCTAGTTATTTCCTTAAATAACATCAAAAAGACAGTAATTATTAAGTTTCTTTGATACCAAGCAACAACCGTTAAGCTAAAAATAATTGGGATCGAAAATACTGAATAAATTAGCAGATTTTTTTCTTTTCCATCAAACATAGTACAGTTTGAACTTGAAAAATATTCAAACGTACTAATAAAATAACATGTGAAAGGGAAGGGACGGCGAAACCTTGAACAAACGAATTATTTAAGGTTGGCAATATATTGCGCGATTATTCTAATAATGATTGTAATAATTAAATTAATGACCACACCTTTGATGTCTTTAGCCTTAAATATTTTATCGCTTTTCAAATAGCACTTGATGCAGCACGTGCAGCATTTTTTCGTCTGCACAAATGACTGTAAGTGTGGAATTATTATGTAAGATTATTGTTGCTGATGAATTTTCATCCAGATGAGCCAGACTTGTAACAGTACATGGTTGTTTACGCCGCCGTGTTGTCGTCTTGTGGACAGCATGGCTTTTGAGTTGGCAGGACGCACTCTGGAGACGGTCAGCCTCCCGTCCAGCGCGGCGAGTCTGTCCTGCCCGGACTCGTCCCGTCTGTATGGCGCTTGTGATCGCGAGCTCAGTGGAACAGGATAGACTGCATGAGCGCCCTGGCTGAGGCGTGTGGAACCTCCTTCCTGGGTGGTCTAAAGCACGTTCGCTCTTTAGACTGAAACAGAAATCCGAGATTCTGGGACTGGAGCCAGGCTCATCTTTATGCTTACGTTGGTGGCTTTTTGCACATGCCAGTTTGTGGCCAATAGTACAGCATAAAGTAAATTTCTCCCCATTCTCTCTCTCTCTCTCTTTTTTCTTCCTGCATGTCTCCCTGTCCAATCTGTCTGTCTTGCCTTTGTCTCTTTTCCCTCTTTTCCTTTCCCTCTCTCTCTTTTGGCCTCCTCTGCTTCAGTTGGCCTGCTGTGGGTGTGAGTATAGACAAGTCGGACCCCTCTACGGTGGAGGGTATAGTGGGCCAGTGGGTGGTGTTGCCATGCAAAGTGAACCCGCCGCCATCGTCTACGGTGTCAGTCGAGTGGAGAAAAGACGGTGTTCTTCTTGACTCCTTCAGGTTAGTACAGCATCAGTTCCTCCATTAAGTCTTTTGGCACTTTGGCCCTGTTCATGTTTCCTCTTAGACCTGATCGTCTGGTAAGTCATATATGAAGAATTCACTTAAGATTCCTGTATTTTAAAGTTTAATTAAATTACTGTTGGAAATGTTTGACCGGTTTTTGTCAGCGTTCTCCAGATCGTTAAGTGTTTTATGAAGCAAGTTGATGTAAACATCGATGACTTAAAGAGAAATCCGAGTACTTCTACGCAGTTTATCAGTGTTTCCAGGTTTATTTGAGATCGTATATGAAGCACATGGACTCATGCTTCATTTCCATATTTGCTAATGTGGTTGATTTAATAAAGCATTTGATTCACTGACGAATCAGAGAGTGAGAATCAGAGAGTGAGAATCAGAGAGTGTATATACGTTTCCTATAAAAGGAGAACCACTCTCTGTAGTTACAGCTTCAAGACAAAATCACAGGAATGTTGTTATTATTTTACTGTAATGGCAGCGGAGCCGTGGAAGTGGATTAAATGTCCTGTGGGGAGACATTCGTTTCTCCGGTGTCAGTGCGTTAGAACAGTCGGTGGAAAAGCTGTTCCCTCTCATTTACTTCCATGGGATAGAAACAAAACTCATTCATGTGAAAGAACAAGCCACAGTCTGTCTCTTATTTCATGAGAGGAGAAAGAGGAAGGTGAGGGAACAAGAGTTTATGGCTGAAATAAAAAGTCAAAACTGTGGTGAGTCAATACAAGAAAATACGAGAAAAACCGAGTCCGACTGTGAATCCAAGAGGGATTAAAAATGTGAAAGTAAGTTGGAATAAAAGGAGAAAAGACAAGATAACCGGTCTGGCACCAAACATGAAACATGAGAAGAAGTAAGAGCTGAAGACCAAGAAAGAAGAACACACAATGCCAGGGAACACGAGGGGTGTTCGAGTCAAACTGGGACTGTTGATTGTACAGAACACAGTCCTGAGGGTAAACACTCCCTTTATGTCTCTATATAATCCCCTGATACACTGGTGCACTTATCACAGTGTCTCACTAGAGCTCGGACACCATCAGGGTAGAAAGTTTTCCCAGTCTGTCAGAGTCTGTTTGATAAACATCTGAAACGCCGGCCTCCCAGGAACTCCTTTAACAATCCAAAGCATGAAGAAATGTCTTGGAGCGAGGTCAGGACCGTACAGGGGAGGGGGGGGGTGTCAGTAACCCCCGCCGAGGTCCTGTAATGTGTGAGTGGAGTTGGTGAATGATGTGTCTCTTCCGCAAGTAGATTTTTCATGGATCTGGCGTTCCACTCAGGACCAGAACTCCGTAGCCAGGATCGTTCTTCGCAGTTTTACGGCACTGCACAGTTTAAATGTTTTACGGCGACTAAGAGTCTCTTCACCGCACTGTGCTCGAAGTCGTCTGTAAATGTCAATCACTTTAATGCCTTCATTCACCAGAAATCTCGTCACACGTCCCTGTTTGATTTGAACGCCCCCTGTATACACACAGGTGATTACACTTGTATGGAATGTCAAAAAAATACGAAATAAATGAGGTGCAGGGCGCGCTCTCCGGTCAGGACCCACTTTACACCCTTAAGGAGGTGATGCTTGATGATTACAGGCACTTGCTTGATTTCAGATGTTCCACTGCTGCTGAAATGTAAATATCAACTGATAAAACTGTACATTAGGAAAAGCTTTTTCACGTTACAGCACAGTGTTAATAAAGGGCGTCTTCATTCCTTCGAATCTCTCGTTCCTTTTGGAGCTTCACTACTGAATATTTTCTGTTTATGAACACAGTCACATACAGCAGGCCGACGGCTCACTGTTCATGGGTCCTGTAAGGACAGCGGACTCCGGCTGGCTGCTGTGCGTGGCCACACGCGACCGCGACCGAGATCACCGCTACATTTACCTCTCTGTCTCAGGTAAACCCGTTTCCTGCTCGTCTACACTGAGGGAGAGAGTTACGCTGAAAGGCCACAAAGACCAGAACACTCTTCCTTCTAGATTTATATTCATTTCTTTTAAAACACAGATAAAGTGTGTCACTCTATCGCTCTGAGTCACTGATGTAGCTCTGATGTAGCTCTGATGTAGCTCTGATTTAGCACTGATGTAGCTCTGATGTACAGGTAGCTCTGATGCAGCATTGATGTAGCACTGATTTAGCTCTGATGTAGCTCTGATGTAGCTCTGATGTAGCTCTGATGTAGCTCTGATGTACAGGTAGCTCTGATGCAGCATTGATGTAGCACTGATTTAGCTCTGATGTAGCTCTGATGTAGCTCTGATGTATCACTGATGTAGCTCTGATGCAGCACTGATGCAGCACTGATTTAGCACTGATGTAGCACTGATGTAGCACTGATGTACAGGTAGCTCCGATGCAGCACTGATGCAGCTCTGATGCAGCTCTGATGCAGCTCTGATGCAGCACTGATGTAGCACTGATGTACAGGTAGCTCCGATGCAGCTCTGATGCAGCTCTGATGCAGCACTGATGCAGCACTGATGCAGCACTGATGCAGCACTGATGTAGCTCTGATGTAGCACTGATGCAGCACTGATGCAGCTCTGATGCAGCACTGATGCAGCACTGATGCAGCTCTGATGCAGCACTGATGCAGCTCTGATGCAGCTCTGATGTAGCTCTGATGTAGCTCTGATGTAGCTCTGATGTAGCTCTGATGTACAGGTAGCTCTGATGTAGCTCTGATGTAGCTCTGATGTAGCTCTGATGTAGCACTGATGTAGCACTGATGTAGCACTGATGTACAGGTAGCTCCGATGTAGCACTGATGCAGCACTGATGCAGCACTGATGCAGCTCTGATGCAGCTCTGATGCAGCTCTGATGCAGCTCTGATGCAGCACTGATGCAGCACTGATGCAGCACTGATGCAGCTCTGATGCAGCTCTGATGTAGCTCTGATGCAGCTCTGATGTAACATGGCTGTTCTGTTGTAGAGCCCAAAGACGGAGCAGGTAGACCAGATTCTGCAGACTCAAGAGTTTTCCCTCCCAGGTACTCACTATTAAAAGACACACACACACAGACACACACACAGACACACACACAGACACACACACAGACACACACACCTACCTGTTTATACCAAAAACTTATTGTTTACTGGTTGTTCTGGTTTCTCTCAGGTTCAGTATTGACCGATCAGATCCCTCGCTGGTAAACGCGCGTGCGGGTCAGAGTGCCAGGCTACACTGCACCGTCCTGCCTTCTTCAGCTGCTACTTCAGTCGTCATACAGTGGACAAGAAATGGAGCCGTCCTCAACACACTCAGGTATGTGGGATGTACAGATGGGGACAAATAAAGGTAAAAACCAGTGGCTGAAAGCCTTGCTGTGGGGGTTGTATTGTTTTGAAAACAGTCACATGACCGGCCAGAGACGAGGCCTCAGTATGTGTGTGTGTGTGTGTGTGTGTGTGTGTGTGTGTGTGTGTGTGTGTGTGTGTGTGTGTGTGTTTCCTCGATGGATGCGCTTGAAGAAGCTGCCTCTTCTTGTGTAGTTTGAGAGTTCATGGTGTATCGATAGTGTTTAATTGAAAAAATAATAATAATAATTTTAAATGTAGCCTGATGTGATTCATAGCGTAAATGATCGTTATAGTGATTGTTTCATTATATTTAGTCTATATTTTAGATCTCTTACTCAACTGGAGCGAGAAAGATGAAATGTTCTCCAGTGTCAGAATGTTTTGAACACGTCGCCCCAAATAATCCTCGTACATCTGATTTCATTGCCGTTATTGTACTTTGCATGCTCACTAATTATATTTGCATTCTTACTCTTGTGTCAGAAAGAACAGATCAGTGTTCAGCCATGATCTCTATCAGAACGCACAGCCGGGCGGGAAGACCAGCTCGAGTCGTTAATATTATTAGTTACTTGCATTAAGTGCAGTTATCTGGCTGAGACAGATGTGTTCCATAGCTGGAGCTCCACAACACATCTGTATCCTCCACCTGCAGGTTTAACACCCGCTTTAACACTTCAGCGCTGAGGTACACCTGCATCCTCGGTTCCATGAGAGAGGGCTTCTCAACCGGGGAGGTTTTAGTCTAAGAGGAACCATTTAAACCCAGTCACAGGGTGAAGATTATTTTTATGAATAAATCTAAAGTACATTTCTCCTCTCTGCCTCTTGTATCATAGACGCTGCTTATAGTTACAGTAGTGAATCCCAACACACCAGCTTTGTGACCACAAACACAGAACGTCACACTTTTGTTAATTTTAGCCTTTACATTCTCTCCTCTCACCTCTGAGGTCAGAGCGCAGGGTCAGGCATGAGACAGGGTTAAGGGCCTTGCTCAAGGGCCCGACAGTGGCAACCTGGTGGAGCTGGGGCTCGAACTGCCGACCTTCTGATCAGTAACTCAGTGCCTTAACCCTCTGAGACACAAAGAATGACTATTACATATTCAGTGAATGGACAGAAGCACGTGGATAGTTTGCGTTGCGTGTACACTTGTGTTTAACCCTTTATATAAGTTTATCACTGCATTGTGAATTAGAAGAATTACAGAACGGCTGCTATATTATGTACAGTCATTCTTGAACCCTATCCAAGTGCTTCTGGTAGTAAAATGATCTCACTGTGATGTTTCAGCAGCAGGTGTCGCTAATGAATCGTGTGCTTTAAATGAGGTTTTTTAAATGAACCTAAACCTTGATCAGCTCTGTGACCCTCAGTGGGGGTAACAACTCCAAATAAAATCCTGCCCAGACTGCCAGGGAACAAAGTCGAATATTTAAAGTGCAGATTATAACCGGGAGTAATTAAATGGGCCAACCAGAAGTTCAGGCCCATTAAAATCCGGGCTTAGACTACAAGAGATTGCTTTCTCTATACACTTGTAAACTTAGACTGAGTGCTGTACAGAACTCACCTGTTGGCGACGGAAGCTAAACAAATGACCAACACACACCAGGAGATACACCGTATGTTGTTCTCCTTGTTACTGGTAAAGTTACTAACGTTACTGGCTGAGAATTTCACCACCAGTCCACAACATGAGCACTGCTTAAATAAACGTAGTCACAGGTGAAGCTCATTCCAGACATTATAAGTAAGGGGCGCTCTCTGGCTTCCTCTGGTGGCAGAAGCTGGTATGGCAGTGTTTTGTTTGCTCGCTGCCCCTGTCCGATCAGCTGTCTCTTTACGTTATTTGATTATAGTTTTCTAATTTGCTTCCATTTCTACAATTCTCTACACATCACACGCTACACTTCATCTTTCCTCTGTTGTTCATTTTATTTTGTCTTATTATTTTATTTAGTGTTATTCTTGTTGTTTATTAATGTTATCATCAGCTGCATAGTTCACTGTTCATAAATGTTCGGTGTCTGTAAAAGTAACAAGTTGAAGAGGAAGAGGTCTGCTGGTCAACAACAGGGCGGCCTGAGGTTAGGCTTTACAGTTTCCGACCCGAGCACGGAGAGCTTCTTACGATCACACATCTTAAATTGTTTTTCATTTACATCACATCACTTTGCCCTTTCTAACATTTTCTATGAATTACAGAACGTCATCATCCTGTGAGTTTCAGCTTGTCTCAGAGCAGAACCTCCTCGTACCCTTTCAGCTTAACCATTCAGCTTTGACTCTGATTGTTACACTTAAACAAGCTTATAAATCACTGAAACTAGATTCTCTTGACGTTAACTTTAAGGAATTGTTATGTGGCACAGTATGCAGAGCCGCACCACGAGATGTTTTCAATGATAAGAGACCTGACACAGGGCTTTAGAGAGGGTCAACGAAATAGGAGGTTGTTGAGAGGCTGGGACTTTGCCTCTGTCTCTCAACTTTCTGCGCGCTTGTCTTTTTCTTTTACTTTCTTTGACTTTCTTTCTTTTTCTTTGTCTTTGGCCCTGGTACCTTACCGGTGCTACCCAATATTTGCAGTGCCGAGGTATCAGGACCCTTAAATAAACACGCCACCAGGTGAAGCGCGTTCACGCTGATTGCGGCGTTGCCTGGCAACCACGTGTCTATAAATGACCCGCGCCTTTGCCTGTTCAGAACTCTGCGTGGTAGCAGCCTGCGGATCTGCCCGTTCTGAACAGTACAAAGCATTTTCACGCGGTTCTGCCCCTCGTGACACCCGCGTCGTTACAGTAATGTCATTTGACAGGAGAAAGCTCTGTACCAGAGCTGTGCTGATATTCAGCACAACAGCACTCCCTATTGTGTCGTATTGCTATTACACAACCGTTCTATGAATACAATACATCATCAACAGATTGTGATTTGTTTATTTATTTAATCAGTTATTTGTTTTTGACCCACACATACGGCGAGTGACAGTTACAGTTAGTGTAGTTTTAAATTCTCACCCGTACTATGTACCCGAGAAGGAAGGAGAGTAAACCATGGAGATTTATTTCTCTACTTATTCCACTTTAAAATCGCCTCAGCTAACTAACAGTTCCGGGGTCAAATCTCACAGAGTATTCAAAGGAAAGTGCACTATGTAGGGTGGACGATGCCTTGTTCCACACACCGAGAAGTGCTTATTAGCACTGTGAAGCCTGAGTGAGACATATACAGTAGGTAAACGTCCCAGTGCTGTTACCGTCTAATATCAGCACTTGTGGAACGCCTCGTAGATTACTCACTTGGAGCTAAGGGTTGTGTAATGTTTAATATATGAACCTCAAGATGTTACCATTAGTGAACAGAAACTTTTGTTTAAGAAGCCTAAACCTTTCCTAAAAGACCATAGTTATAATAAAAGATCCTGCTCTAATTTAAAGCAAGCTTTTTAATTAATATGCAGTTAACCCTTGGATTACGAGCATAATTCGTTCCAGAAGTGTGCTTGTACATCAAAACTTAACTAATAAACTTAACCTGAGTGCGCACATCTCTCTCTCTCTCTCTCTCTCTCTCTCTCTTGAATGCACCTATAATTCCCTTTTCATCTAGACGTCTCAAATTGTTATTTCGCTTTCTATAAGTATATATTTTTCACCTCTGTGAGACGAGTATACACAGAGATTCGGTTCATTTTCTGACGCGCTCAAGTTCACCGAAAACAACGCGCACCCTGTTTGCTTTCATTCATTTTTAGTTGCTTTCTAGTGTAAATTCGTTTAATGTTTCACTTGTATTTCATAAGGTTAATTCTACATTTGTACTGTAATTTTAGTTCTGTGATTATGAATTCGTTTAACTGCAAATGTTACACTTGATTTTATCCACTACTACGTGCAGCTCGAAATGAGCTGCGGCTCATTTATCCTTGAGAGAATTAACTAAGGCCTGAGGCGTCAGTCTATAGTTATATAGCGCCACTCAGTGGTAAAAGTCAGCGAAGGCATACTGTCGCCGTGAGGTGCTGCGGTGAAAGTAGTCTACCATCTGTATGTGTGTGTGTGTGCATGTTATTAGACACTGTGCCCCTCCCCTCCCCTCCTCCTCTTGCCTTCACACACACACACACACACACACACACACACACACACACACACATAATTAGTACATAATTAAAAAAAAAAGATAATCTGGGACCTTGTGGAACCTTGGATTACGAATGTAATTTGTTTGTGCTCGTATATCCGACATAAATCAAATCGTATTTTCCCATAAGAAATAATGGAAACTTAAATAATTTGTTCCACAGCTCCAAACAAATAAATACATAAAATTAATTAATATAAAATATAAAGTAAAAATAAAAGAAATTGACCTGCACTTTACCTGAAAAAAAAAAAGTAGAAATAAATCCTGACAGATAAGTGTTTCCGTTATTTCCACTCTCCTATGTGATGTATAATTGGTATTACAGGCACTCTCAGCACTCTGACGGCACCCTGGTGATTAATAACCTCACCTCTGATGATTCGGGCACTTACACCTGCACGGCCTCCAACAGACAGCAGCAGGAGCAACTGCAAATCCAGCTCAGAGTCTCAGGTTTGTAATTGAAACGATCCGTTAGTGTGTGTATACAGTACACGCTGTACAGTGGGCGTGGCACAACTGTGTTTCTGCTTTCCACCTCCAGGGGACCTGAGGATCACAACAGCTCCCAAGAACGTGCAGACGTCTCAGGGCAGCGTGGTTCGGCTCCCGTGTGTCGCATCGGGAGAAAATGTCAACATAGCTTGGTCCAGGTTTGTAGAATCCTAAGTCGTATTTATGATTGTTATATATTTTATGTAGGAGTATGTAGATTACCACTTGTAGTTTAAATAGGTGTAAAACTAGCAGTTTCTGTTGTTTTTTTAATACTGTTTTATTTTTCCTCCCTTCCTGTGCAGGAACGGTGTGCCAGTGAGACCGGATGGGCATCGGGTGCAGGTGTCGGAGGATGGCAGTCTGACGCTCTATAACGTGCAGCCTGTGGACGAGGGCTTGTACACCTGCAATGCCTACGCTGGAACACACGCTGTCAGTGCCTCTGCCGAAATCCGAATAACCAAAGGTATCGCTTTTCCCACTAGACAATTTTAAGCCAATTTCATTTAATCATAGTGTATTACTATTAAACATAGCGATGACCTGTTTACATTTTTATGAACATTGCTATAAAAAAGGCTAATACTTAATAGGTTCATATGAGTAGCTACCATGTTTTGGGCTTTGTGCAACATGATATAGTCATGTTGATATAGTTTTTCTGCTTAACTGTTTCCATGGACATGTCCTTTAGTTTGTATGCCTTATGTTATTTCGACTATTTTAGAGGTTAGTGTTTTTTGAAGTTTCAACTTGAGCCAATCACAAATGTCCCCAGGGGAATATAAATATAAAGTGGGGGGCGGGATAAGCTCAGGGTTTAAGGTGTTGGAGGTGTTGGACTACAAACCAGAAGGTTCAAACCTCAGCACCACTCGGATGGCACTGTTGGACCCTTGAGCAAGGCCTTTAACCTGCTCATACGTGTAATGAGATGAAATGTAAGTCTCTCTGGATAAGAGCATCTGCCAAGTTCTGTAGCTGAGCAACAACCTGAGAGAGAGAGAGGGTATCTTCTTATTTGATGTCACAATAAGGAAAAATTCAAATTGGCTTGTTTAAGGCCTGGTTAATATCTCTCCATCTATGTCCATGTACTTATTCCTTTCCCTGGCCACCTCACCTACTGCACCTTTGACTTGGGGATCCTGAAGCCTTTCCTGGCCAATGTGCAGATGGAGCTTATGTATAAAAATGGAAAAAGGACAAAAAGCAGGAATTCACATTTTTTGTTTGTTTGTATACACATGCATATCTTGAATGAATTTGAATATGCATAACAGGTGCCCTTTAAAGTCTCTAGGCATTCAGCATTTTAAATATAAACAGTGACAATAATAATTACAGCCCTGGTTGTAGTCAAAATATCTTTCTTGGGGAAGACCAGGGTTTATTATTTGAACGGGAACTCTACGTCATTGCACGCTCAGTGCCAGTCAAACATGCGGATAAAGATGGGGAGGGTCTATCAAACACATTATTGACAACTATTACAACAATAATTAAAGGTGATGACTACAGTGTCATTCATATATAACTGCTGTAGTAATAATAATAATAATAATAATAATAGTGTATCCAGGTCAGCAGGCGAGGGCCGTTTGCATGTTGGGCTCCGTGCGTCATCGCCTGTGGTGCACTGGGTGTTCTGGTGCTTTTCTATCATGGCAAACATTGATATTGATTTTTCTGTGGATCAGACCGATAGACTTGCCTGTGGTCCCTGCTGGTGTAGATAGGCCTTGGGTGCTCATGATCCGGTCCTGAAATTGACTGGTGTTTAGTTGGTGATCAGGAATAGGGTTCAGTTTACCTGGCAGTGGTGTTAGTTATGGCTAATCAATATCACCTTCAATAGTAATAATTAGCGAACTGATTAACAAACTGTTTGTTTTCTCTGCAGATTCTGACGGGGGTCAAAACCCGTCTTCCGACTGCGTGGACGAGCCTGAGTTAGCCAACTGCCGGCTGATCGTCAGTGCCCGTCTGTGTGGACACAAGTACTATTCCAGCTTCTGCTGTGCCAGCTGTTACAGCTACTCTTTAGGAAAGGGCAAGCCTACGAGACATGTATAGGGTTTGAGAATCCACAGCGAACAGTCTCACCTGCTTAATATAATAAGCCAACTGAATGCTGGGAAACTCCCCTCGTCAAGCGGCCCAGGCGGACCCTCTATCAGCAGTTTGGGTTTACGGTTCTACACTGCTCTCTGTAAAGAGGAACTGATGTTCAGATGTCTGAGTCTGGATCAACAATGAGAGACAGAACACTTCTATCCAGGAGTACAGACTATCACTCTGGCATGTGCGAATGTAATGTATTGTAAAAGCAGTTAAATATATTAATTCATTTTATAACAGGAAAACATATTTTTATTTTTATGTATGCATTTATATTTATAATGATGTTTGTCTTTATATTTTTTTTATGTACTGTACCATGTCTTTTTGCGTGAATCATGCTATTTTGCCTTAGAAACTGCAAAAAGTATAATAAACACACAACACTGATTAATGTCCTTCACACAATCCTTATCTTTATTAATCAGTTTTTTCCCATCTGGTTTTGATAACTGTATGTCATCAGTATAACAATAGAAACTAATACCATGCTTATGAGGGAAAATAGCAATGGGCCTAAAACTGAACCCTGTGGAACACCAAACTTCAGAAGATGCAGAATGGTCACCATTTAAAACAAACGGATTATGATCATTTAAATAGGATCTGAGCCAGGAGAGGGCTTTTTCCTTAATTTCTACTGTGAAGGAGAATACTGTGATCAATGGTGTCAAAAGCTGCGCTGAGGTCGAGTAACACAAGCAAAGAGATCGAACCCTGATCAGAGGCCAATAGGAGGTCATTTACTACTTTAACCAGCGCTGTCTCTGTGCTGTGATGAGGCCTAAATCCTGACTGATACTTTTGGTGAATGTTATTCTTATGTAGATATGAGCATAGCTGCTGTGCTGGAGTGTCAGAATTTCCAAAATTTTGGAGATAAAAGGTGGTTCAGTTATTTCTGGTATTATCTGTTTGAATAACCTTTAAGATGGGATCTAGTACGCAAGTTGATGATTTTGCTGACGAGATTAGTAAAATTAGTTCAGTCTCTTAAAGAGTAAACTATTGTTTTATATTATTATTGTTTTATTATTTTATACATCATTATGTGTATAATTGTCTGGTTTTAAAGCATGATTTTTGTGCCCACTATTTTCAGTTTTGTCTTGAAAAAAATTCATGAAGTTCTCATTACTGCATGTTATTGGTGTCTATGTTTCTGTTGTAAGATGCGTTAGATCATTATATACCTGTGGGCTAGTCTTTCAGAATGTTGACTCTGAATATTCAGTTGACTGATCGAGTTCCGTAGGGTCAGACGGTGATCCAATCATAGTTAATAACTTTAATAACTTTTTTTTTTACTGATAAAGCTCTGGGTGGTAGTTAATGTGAATATATGTTTAATGCGCTAACGCGGCACTGTGCGTACATTATTACTCTGACACACTGAGACAAATCAGTGCTCTGAGATATCTTCGGTCTATGGAAAACATGTTTTCGAAGTTTCGAAGAGAACAGACGCAGCTAGCTCTGGGTAGTCACTGATTAACTAGGCCTCTTCTGAGACGATGCGCTAAACCACAGGAAATGAGAGCAGCACCTTCTCGAGTGGGATGGACACCGTCCCGCCCAAACAGGCCAGGTACTCCAATTATCTATAGAGCCCAAATTATTTTCGGAGCGCCACCTGGACCATCCAGTGAGCATAACCTGCTGTAAGCTACGTCACTGCGTCGCACTGGGATGGGGCCTGATCAAACTACTGCATCAGACATCGCCTTCGCTAATTTAAAGTTATTCTTCCACTCTGACTGACGAAGTATATCATTCGCTCCAGCATGTATCAGTATCTATACTTTTAAGGACCTATGCTGTCCTAAAGCTCTAAGATTACCTGCTACTGGATGTCTGGTGTCCCTAAAGGACCAGCTAATTTCACGTGCCCCAGTAGAGAATCTTCTATAACCAGAGCTCTATCAGGTGAGGAGAATAAACCTGTTGGAAGCAGAGGAGGTGTGATCCAGTGGGCTAGCCTTGGTGTGAGCTTTCAAAGCTGTTGATGTTCAACATAAATAGTGAAAAAGCAGTGTAATTTAAACACGAGCAAGAAATGTCGCTAAGAGCAAGGAGAGAGAATTTACCCCTTATGTCACCAGTCCATCACAGAGCCCTGTGTTCACACGCTATCAGGCAAATTATGCTGCGCTTGACTTAACTTGAAAGTTGACAGAACTTTTACCCTCTGGGCACTAGAGCTACAAAGTGTCTGATCTAACTGCGAGCAATTATTTTTCTCCTTAAAACAGTGAGGTAAAGTCAGTGTTCAAGCCAATGAGCCTCGCTGCATCTTCTCCTTCTGCAAAAATGGAGAACTCCAAAATCTCTACACAGACCCGGGCACCCGGGCAATAAAGTGTTCATTTAAAATATTTAATATATTATATTATTTTGGTTTTGAAAGTGAACTGATGATCACTGAGTTATTTGTGCATTAATATGATTCCGTAAAGTTAAGGTAGGTACAGTAATGTATAAGGAGGCTTCAAGATCCCGGTTTTCAAAGAAGATACTCCAAATAGTGCAGGTAGTTTCCTGGTAATTTCTTGGATTTTGTGGAATTAAGCTTCATCGTAAAAGTAAAGATTCAGCAGTTACCACTAGAGGGCTCTGTTCACACTGTAAATACTAAATATCTGTCTCTGTGTGTGTGTGTGTGTGTGTGTGTGTGTGTGTGTGTGTGTGTGTGTGTGTGTGTGTGTGTGTGTGTGTGTGTCGCGCGCGCGCGCTTGAGTTGTGAATAATGTAGGCTGACATTTCCGGCTAAGAAACACAACAGGAAATAAACAGTAAAACAGAGATGATGGTTGTCATGGTGATGATGATGATGATGATGGTGTACTGGGTTCACCGGCGTTAGTTCACAACCTTCACATCGCAGTACATACATAAGTAAAATATTTAATACTGTTTTTATCAGTATGCCTTAAGCACTCTCACGTTCTTTTTTTGTTTGTTTGTTTGTTTGTTTGTTATAGGAATTTGCAAAAATTTGGAAATCAACAAATATATAATGTAAATCTAAGAAATTTCTCTGGATTGATGGAGTCTTTAACCAGGAATGAAAAGCTCATTAATTATACCTTTTAAACTTTGAGTGAATAAAAGTGCGCGTACTGGATGAAGTGACTCTGACGTTCTGTGCAGTTTTACACGCGCAGTGACCTGATTGATGGGTCGTGCAGTCCCGCCTCTCAACCGTTAACCTTCCGGTTTCTGCAGCGAGTTCTCACTAATGACTTTAGTGAACCTTCAAAATGGCCTGTGCACACGCGATCGTCTACTTTACAACATTCACCAGCATTTTTACTAACTGTAAGATCATCATGTCATGGATGTAGCATTGCTGTGAGCGGTTTCATCATTCATTCCTTCCACATTTATTTTATCACAGGTCAGAAGCTCATACAGGTCCAACAGGAACCAGAAGACTTGGTTCTTTACTCTGGATCTTCACTGAAGGTCTCTTGCTCTGTAACTGGCACGAGTAATCCGGACCTGTTCTGGTACCGCTGGAACGAGACGGCAGGATTCATACTGGTGTTCACCTCTCGAGGTGCTGGGCTGATGGACCCAACCAGTGATGGGAAGTTTAAATCTATCAGAGCTACAGACCTTCAGATGGTCCTGGAGTCTGATGGCGTGAGTGAGACCGACTCTGCAGTGTGGTTCTGTGCAGCCAGTCCCCACAGTATCCCAGTGTCATTACAGAGCCGTACAAAAACCACCAGAATTAGGACTTGTTTCTCGATAAACAGTTGTGCATTTGTCTTTGTACAGAAACACCTGCGCCGGGAAAAGACATGACAATCATCAGCAGTGAGGAAATGTAGGCTGACATTTCAGACTCAAAGACTCAACAGGAAGCAGGCAGAGGCGAAAGGAAAGTCTCGTGTTAGCTGTCTCAGAGTTTGTGTCTCCAACTTACATGTTGTCTAATTTTGCAAGTTCAATCATCACATTAATGCATATTATCATTAATCAATTATGTCATGAAATGTGTTCGAGCAAAGAAAAAGAAAATCATTCTTCGATTGAGTGGCGACAGTCAGAACTATTGAGACACGCAGAACATCATTTCACTCAGAAGGTCAGTGTGAAAGAACCTGAGATCGTTCTGCACTGAAGAGCCGCTTTAATGAGGTTACATTCAAGGAACCCGTTTTCTTTTCCTTGTTGCTTTTTGTCCAAATGTCATCTTCTTTTGTTTATGTGGAGTGATCAGGATTACCATCTCCCAATACTGTACAAGGCTTTAGTCTAAAGGTTTAGTCTACAACATGCTGGTGTTTATGACACTGTGCTCTAAATAGATTTCCAAGAACTCTAACAGACTAACTGCTCTCCTGTATGATCTCATCTGCATTTCTCCTCCTCTTGTGCAGGTCGAGTCAGTACAGGGTTTCACCCCCTAACCAGTAACCGTCTATTTCAGCACTAAACCTGGCCTACTCCATGTTCCACTGTTTAACATGATGCTTTTCTCCTTGATTCTGACAGTAGAGTGGCGTATGATTACACTCTCATGAATAGAATATTATTGTAAAATCTTTTAAATCTCTTTTATTTCATCATCACTGTTGCAGATCTGCAGCGTAAACAAGTCTATCAGGAACCAGAAGACCTGGTTCTCCCCCCTGGATCAGCACTAAAGATATCGTGTAATATAACTGGGACTGATAGCCTGCCTCTTTACTGGTACCACTGGAACGGAACTGGAGGGCTCAGTCTGGTTTTCACCTCTATGGATTTGCGTTGATTTCACATTGTTACGATCTCAGGACCTTAAGTGAGTTTGTTTTAACACTGATGAATCTGAGTGTAGGCTGAAGTGTGAAGGTGTGAGAGTCAACAGGAAGCACGCGCATACACACACACACACACACACACACACACACACACACACACACACACACTGAAATTCTCATTTTGTAACATTTCTATTTCACAGAAGTTGTTGAAAATCTTTCTTAAAATCGGGTTGACTCAATCTCCAGATGTCATTTCCTGTCATTTTAGAAACCTGGTCATTGCAAATGTTTTATTTTTGTTGGCTCCATGCTTATGTGAATCTGCTAAAGTGTTTTGGAGAATTTTACAATAATGCATTAATGCCCTAGTTTTAATTGTGTGTCATATACAATCCAAATACTGATTGTAGTTTGTTACAGTCATAAATGATGAGGAACAAGAGGGACACCTACAGTATGTAGGTACAGTAAGTACAAGCGCCGGGTCCCACCCCATATCCAGTAAAACCCCTCTCTACACTACGCCAGAGTTAATGTACAGTAACGCTGCGCTGCTCAGGATGAGCTGTTTGACTCTGATCCTGTGTATTCTGACATCACAGCGGTTACTGACCTCAGGTCAGCGGGTCATAGCGGTCCATCAGGAACCAGAGACGCTGATTCTTTCTCCTGGATCATCTTTAAAGGTTACCTGCTCTGTAACCGGCACTGATAACCCGTATCTCTACTGGTATCAGTGGAACGAGACGGCAGGGTTCACACTGGTCTTCACCTCCGCATATACTGGTAAAGTTGATCCACCCAGTTACGGCCAGTTCAAATCTCACAGAAGAAAAGATCTCCAGATCATCCTAGGCTCTGATGGCGTGAGGGAGATCGACTCTGCCGTGTGGTACTGCGCAGCCAGAGCCCACAGCATCCCAGTGTGATTACAGAGCCGTACAAAAACCACAACTGCTCATTAACCGCAGGCTTCGCAAATACACACTTTTGCACGTATTTTTTTCTATTGCTGAGATCATAGGACCTTAGTGGAATGAAGCACGACCGTGTCCCGTGTTGGATTAGACAGGATCTGAGTGTAGTGTGAGGGTGCGTGAGAATAATGATCCAACAGGAAGCAAAGAAAAAAACCTTCAGTTCTCAGTGTTCAGCTTGTAAGAGACATGGTGCTGTTGGTTTGCTCATGTTTGTTCCAGTGATGCTCTTTGAAAGTCACTTTATTCCCTCAAAAATATCATTAAAAAAAAAAAAATTAGTTCTCGTGAACATTCAGAGAGTGGAATGTCTGATTCCTGGATATCGATGGTGAACGTGTTGCCAACCTGCGTAAGAAACGCATCTAGTCACCAACCATCCACTCGCACATTCCAGGAAGTCCTGACCTCACTCACTCCAAGACATTTCCACTTGTTTTGGACATTAAAGGAGTTCCTGGAGGGCCGGCGTTTATGTTTTATTGAGAAAACTTTCTCCCCTGATGGTGTCCGAGCTCTAGTGAGTCACTCACTGGGGTGAGTGTATCAGTGTATCAGGGGATTATATAGAGACATAAAGGGAGTGTTTACTCTCAGCACTGTGTTCTGTTATTCTGTACAATCACAAGTCCCGCTTTGACTCGAACACCTCTCGTAGTTTTATTCTTTGGTGAGTATCTCAGGTTTTTTGTGAGTTTGTTAAAGTGCCCTGGATCATCTTCCTATAACGATTATACGATACGAGTCTAACAGTGATTTCTTGTGGCATTATTTAGAGCATTTTCAAAACAAATCTAGTATTTTCAGAAAACATTTCAGTGTCACAATGTCGTCGATCCGAGCAGCAGTTCTGCAGTGTGAGTGAGATGTGCAGTATTAAGTTATTAAAAAATTATTAAAGTCTCAGTTTTAAGTGTATTTGATTATTAAAATCACAACTGAGGAAAGCGTCAGTTTAAACTGTGTAGTCGACACGTCGAGTCTAAAGAGAGTAAAAGTCAACAGGAAACCTGCAAGCAATAAAACTGAAATTCTCATTTGGTAGCAGAGATGCTGTTGTAGGTTTACTCATAAGATCAGTTTTTTTTCTTTCCAGTGATGCTTTTAATAAGTTACTCAGTTTTTCCTCACTGTATTAATATTCACAATAACACGAGATTTCTTTGCAAAAAGCCGAATACAAAAAATGTTTTTTAAATGATTCCCATTTGCAGTATTTTATTCTACATTATGTTATAAGGGACCAGATGTCCAGATCCCAGAAAACCACTTTGCATCTTTTACTTCCTACCATTCAGGAGACCTGGCATCTGTAAATGTTTTATTCTTCAGTGATCTACTGTAGCTTTTATTTATTTATTTATTTATTTATTTATTTATTTATTTATTTGAACTTGGTCAAATGTTTTGGATCATCTAACAGTAACACAACAATCACCAAGTTTTAATCTTGTGGCGAATATAATTTGCTCTAAAATATCCTGATTTAAAAAAAAAAGTTTCCAGGAACTCTGAAACAGAAGCTAGTGTCATGTGATCTACACACACACACACACACACACACACACACACACACACACACACGCACTGAGCAAGCACGAGGTCCCACCCACATCCAGTAATACCCCGTCTCCCCCCCCCTAACCCGAGCTGATGTACAGTAACGCTGCGCTGCTCACGATGAGCTGTTTGACTTTGATCCTCTGTATTCTGACATCACAGCGGTTACTGACTTCATGTAAGCTTATAATGTTTGTAATACTGAATTATTCAAAACTGTTCCAAAAGCATCTTTGTAATAAGACATTTTTTTTTTACTTTGCAGGTCAGCAAGTCATACGGGTCCACCAGGAACCAGAGAACCTGGTGCTTTCTCCTGGATCATCGTTAAAGATTTCCTGCTCTGTAAATGGTATCAGTACCCCGTATATTTACTGGTATCACTGGAATGAGACAGCAGGGTTCACACTGGTCTTTACCTCTTTAACTACTGGTTCAGTGACTCCACCCAGTGAGGGCCAGTTTAGGTCTCAAAGACTCGGTTGGCTTAACATTGTCCTGGAGTCTGATGGCGTGAGTGAGATCGAGTCTGCAGTGTGGTATTGTGCAGCCAGAACCCACAGCGCGCCAGTGTGATTACAGAGCCGTACAAAAACCACAACACCTCACTAAGCTTGGGTTTGCATTGTTCAGCATCGCACAACTGATAGAAGTATTACTGTCTATTTAAAAAATGTCTCAACATCCCTTCATGTTAATATTGAATCAAATTCGAATTTTATTCGGTCATACACTGTACGATATGCAGCGAAATGCTTAGACGACCTTAAAATCAAGATGATCAATTATGGAATACAATAAGAATAAAATATAGAGAAAAAAAAGCTTAGCTGATAAGAAAGCAGAATAAGAAAATATAAAATACAGGATATAAAAAATACTTAAAAACTTAGTACAAAATATAGACAATAATGTCTGTACAAATATGGAAAATATGGAGAAATGTGCAATGAGAAATAGAAATAGAAATAGAAATGTCCAGGGTGAGTGCAAATGTGCAGGAATATTGAAATGTATAATGTCCATAAATGGACCATAAATATCTTGGGTCTAACAATGTATTTTCCCAACACATGTGTTCATTATATTGTCTATAGGAATCACTTGGTCCTGGAATAAAATCCATCCCTTAATTTTTTTGCACCACTTTTCCTGTGTAGCGTCACAGACGGGCTTGGAGCCTGTCCCATTACACAAGCACACATGCTGACAGATACTTTGGTGAAATGAGAAACACCAGTCGGCCCACATTGATCAGCCATAACATTACAATGCAAGACATCGTGCCCAATATTGTGCCTCCTGGGTGGCTCTGTTCCCTCTGGGCATAACTCGAAAAAACCTCCAGGGGTGTGCGGTGGCACCAGGATGTTAGAAGCAGAACCTTTGTGTGCTGTGGATTGAACATCCCATGGGTCTAACTTTGCCTCCTTATCGCAGCCAGCATTGACTGATTAAAAAAAAAAAAAAAAAGATATATTGACAGTATTTTGCTATTACTCTCTTCTCTTCTCTCACTCAATCCTCATCTATGCCGCTTTATCCTGTATTCAAGGTCGCTGAGGGTATGGAGCCCATCCCAGGAGATTTAGGACACAAGGGTTTGGTTCCCCCTGGACAGGGCGCCAATCTATCGCAGTCCATGTGTGATGCAGAGTGATGTAGCAGAGGGTCCCGCCCACCACCCCACTGCTCAGTCACACCCTGCTTCAGTCCTGCTCACTACAGCTGCTGCTGCTGCATGTCATGTTAATTATCAGGATGCATTTGTTTGCAACTCTTTTTATTCTGATGGTACACTGGTTCTCAAAAACATGTAAGCTAATAATGCGATTAATTTAACATTACTGAGAACTTTCTGAAAAGGAATATTAAAGTAATGACTTTTTAAAATGTTTACTGTATATTCCCAGACATGCAGCTCATACAGGTCCATCAGAACCCCATCGAGCTGATACTTTCTAAAGGATCGTCGCTGAACGTCTCCTGTTCTGTAACTGGGATCAGTAGTCCAAACCTGTACTGGTACTACCGGAACAAGACGGCAGGGTTCACACTGGTCTTTACCTCTATAGCCACCGGTTCAGTGAATCCTCCCAGTTACGGCCAGTTTAAATCTCACAGGCCGAAACAGCTTCAGATTTCTCTGGAGTCTGATGGCGTGAGTGAGATCGAGTCTGCAGTGTGGTATTGTGCAGCCAGAACCCACAGCGCGCCAGCGTGATTACAGAGCCGTACAAAAACCACAACATGCATTTCAGATTAACATTAGTCTAGGCTGTGATGGAGGTGTTGGATTACTCACAGATTATTTTTGTTCCAGTGCTGCTTGTTGTAAAGTACATTTTGTTCTCCTGTATATAATAATATTAATCAGTTACAATCGCATTTTAAAAGCAAAACAACAAATATAAAAAGGAAATATTTTTCTTATAACCTTAGAAAAATCAATTATGGATTTAAAAAAAAGATTATTAGCATTAGTTTTAGCACAATGCATTAATATTTTATAAACAAATAAATGTTTTATTTACATTTTTTGAACTATGAACTTTATTTTTAAAGGAAAAAATACTAATATGAGAACATTTTATTGTGAACAACATGTTAAGATCTCACAGTGGGATCTACAGGATTCAGTGGCTTTCACTGCAGGAATGTTTTAGTTCTTGTGACAGATTTATGTCAGTCCGGTGGAGAACTTTGGATAATTATTCAAGAAAAATCGAATGTGTGAGTAAATAAAAACCACAAGAAGTGATTAAGCTCATGAGTTATGATAAAATAATGACTCTCAAATTTTGAAATATCATCATGTTTAACAATCACAATCACATTAGTTTGTTAGTTTTAATCCATGCGTTTTCTGTTCTCGAAAAAAGTAATTTTTAAACATTAAGAACATTTTTAAAACGCTATACTTTACATCCTTTACTTTTTCTTATGATGAACAAATCATGATCTGAGAGCAAATGCAACAAAGAACGTATTGAAATGACTCAGAGTCCTCTTTAAGGCTTCAGTGGCTTTTATTAAAATAATTGCCAAAGTTTTATATCTCATTGTTAAGTAAAACTGGAGATGCTTTGGATTGTCACCCAACAAAGCTCCAGCTGTATCATAGTTTTAGTTTATTAGAATAACGGTGCGAGGCGTTGCTCTCAACGATCCTGATTTCTATGCCTGTATGTCCTAAAGAGACGCGGGATGTGCAGCGAGCGTTAGACGAGCAGGTGCTCGAGGTGAGAAATGGAACAAGATTTAACAATCATACGTCAACATCATTTATAGTGAACCAGGCTGAAAAAGAAGGTCATCTGTTTCTCTTTGCCCTTTAAGTCCAACTGTTTCCCATTTCACAATATCTGAAGGTTGTTGAACGAATGCAACAGACAGCTAGCTAATAGAAACGGATAAACCTTAGCGTGATTATTAGCTCCAGCCTGGGTTTCCGTTGTTGCATTGGGTTGTGGTGTAGTGATGATAACCTATGAGTAAGTTCCCTGTGACCCAGTACTATGTTTGCTTAAACAGTAAGAAGTCTATGAGCAAGGGTTGATGGTTTTAGGGTGAGAGATGTAACAGGAAGCAAACAAACGATAAAACTAAATTTTTTAACCGACGTGCAGTTTATTTACTCGCAGCTCACATTTTCCAGTGTTACGGATGTTTTCTTCAGTCACGTTTATAATCACACTTATTCATTCACTTTTCAAAAAATGAACTATTCTTAAAAAGAAAAAAAAAAAAAAAAGGAGTCAAAGAACAAGTCATTGGCACCAGTGTGTTTAGCCCTTTAGACACACTCGCCTTTCTCACTCCATAAATAAATAAAT
Source organism: Clarias macrocephalus (assembly GCA_011419295.1). Classification (NCBI taxonomy): domain Eukaryota; kingdom Metazoa; phylum Chordata; class Actinopteri; order Siluriformes; family Clariidae; genus Clarias; species Clarias macrocephalus. The sequence continues at coordinate 24,510 of JAAGKR010004449.1, read as the reverse complement.
AAATAAATAAATAAATAAAACCTCTAAGGACAAATCTTGCATATGACCAGGTGTTTTAATATTCCAATTTTTAGAAAAATTCTCCTAAAGGCTTTTCCAGAAAGTCTGAGAGTTAATTATGTCTGCAGTTCTTAATGAAACACACATTAAACACAGGGTCAACCCCCCCACAGGCAGTAACACTTACACAGCCTTTAAATACTTTTTAAAAAGTGGTATCCTGACATACAGGTCCATCAGAGTCCAGAGACTCCGGCTCGTCCCCCTCGATCCTCACTGAAGATCTCCAGCTCTATCACTGGTGCTACTACCTCATACCTGTACTGGTATCGCTGGAAAGAGACAGCAAGGTCACACTGGTCACACTGGTGACTCTAACCAGTGAGTGCCAGTTTTATAGCCCTGATTGGTTTAATATTGTTCTCGCGTCTGCAGCGTGGTACTGTACAGCCGGTCTAAATAATCAGCCTTGTGTACATTTTACTGCATACTGTCTACAACATATAATAATAAATAAATAAATAAATAAATAAATAAATAAATGAAGTCTGTTTATAACAATTTAACTGACAACTTAAGTGTATGATTTTTATCACATTTTTACATCCAGTTTTTCCTCAAGTTCATTTATATTGGTTTTGTTTACACTGATATTTATAATTGAGATCATTTCTACTAACAAACCTATTATGCAGAGTGTAATACATCCATTATGATCACAACAAACAAGAAAACTGGAGATAATATCACTTTTAGTGTTTATAGCATTACAGCGTGCTTAAAGAGAAACCTAAAGCCTCAGGCAATCATTTGGATTTCTAAAAATGAAATGATGAACGTATACTGTACATCATGACCACGTAGCTAAACTTTTGCAATTCCTAAAATAAAAGTCCATTTGCAAATGCGATGACTGGTTTAAAACCTACACAAGAAGCATCATGATTCATTTCATTCTATAGAATCACTCTGATTCACTCTGTCTAAACGAACTCAAACGTGGACTCGGTTTATATGTGACATTTCTAGGAACTGGAGAATCAGAGATCAACAGCAGCTTGTGTAATTCTCCAGCCGTGACACAGAGTGACTTCGCTCAGGTTCCATCCCTCTGATAAGGAACAGCCTGTTTCAGCATCGAGTCCTAGTTGTTAGAACTCACACTGTAATTTCTGCTACTCGACATGATGAATGTACATTTAAGGCTCTTCATTCTGACACTCCACTGCCTTCTGGCTACATGTAAGTGACACCACGATTAATTCAGCATTATCGAGCGTAATCTTTCACAACACTAATTCATTTTCATCACTACAGGTTTAGAGCGTATTCAGCTCCATCAGGACCCAGACGACCTGGTTCTGTCAAAAGGATCGTCTCTAAATGTCTCCTGTCTCATAACTGGTACTGATGATCCGTATCTTTACTGGTACCGCTGGACTCCTGCAGAAGGCTTCACACTCGTGTTCTACTCTATAAGTGCTGGTTCAGTGACTCCAATAAGCAAGAGTCAGTTTAAATCTCACAGACCTGAGAGGCTTCGAATCATTCTGGAGTCTGAAGGCGTGAGTGAGACCGACTCTGCCGTGTGGTACTGTGCCGCCAGAACCCACAGCATTCCAGTGTCATTACAGAGGCGTACAAAAACCACAACTGCTCATTACGGCTAGGACGACCGTCTGAGGTCACATGACCTCCATTTATTGTGCCGCAGCTGTTTGTTCATGTGCTCACTCTGCTCACAGTAAAAAAAAAAATCAGACGAGTTGAACATTTAAATATACAAAAAATACACATACATAAAGTAGACGAAGTCATTTGCTCTCATTTTATCAGGCTGTAACCCCGCCATTAAGACCATTAAAAACCCCGCCCATCTAGTGGTGCAAACTTCATTCATCATCATTTTATTACTGATTCTGCGCAACAAAACGCTTTGTCTTGTGTTTAAAACTAGACTGTAGACTGAACATCTCCTAAGTGATGACACGTGTGATACCACCAGCGAGCGAACTCGAAATGCTGTACACACATTTCACGAGCTGAAAAATGCTCTGCACCAGTTTCCGCACTACTGTGCAGAGGCCTGCGAGCGCCGAGGCTTCGTTTGCACCAGCAGGTGTTTGCGCAAAGCAGCCCTGCGGTGAAGAACCGGGTGGAACAAAAGCTTCATTCTGAGACGTTCTCACCACATCCTCTCATCTGTCATCCCCTCCATCTTCACATCGCTCTCAGCAAGCAGCTCCCACATCCTGCCCTCAGCCCTCACTCACACACTTTAACACAGAAACCTTGCGTAGGGGTTTGATAACTTTTCGATAAGTGAATAAAAATAACAATGCATGTACAAACATATTGTTCTGTCTTTAGTGGTGAGTTATTTGATTGGTATTGAGCAATAGGAGCTTTGTCACATAATTAGCTGGAATTAAACATCTAATTCGCATATGAACTACATTTCCATTAGTCATTCAACTGACTGTACTGTTCATCTAAAAACAAAACAATGCTTCAATAATTTTTTACTTAAACTGGAAAATTCAGATATGAGCCATGGAGCGCACCTACACATGCAAATCTGGAGACTTTCCACTCTAGTAACACCATGTTTAGTCGAAATGTTGTTTCTGAGAAGTCGTTGTGATGTGGATGTTTTATTATTATTTTTTTTTTTTCATTAAAACGAAATGCACGAGAAACAGAGTGTTTTGCTCCATTTTGCTTTATTATAAGAAATATTTTTGGTACTATTTACATTAAGGTTCCCTTTATTAATGTTACTTGCTGCATGAGCTGATATTAATAAACTGAAATGGTTATAAAAGTAAAAAAGTTAGTTAACATATGAATTGTAAACACCAGCAGCAATACATGTTGCACAAATATCAATGACTCAAAATACGGCAATATACAAGGACAAAGATGACATCACAGCTCCTAAATGGAGACTAATGGTCACTATGTAAATACTGGAATACGGGGGTTACAGCTCCTGACTTTTATTCTAATTATTAACTCCAACATATGAAATAAGGTGGTTGTATTCCACACTGTTGATGTAATATTACACAGAATGTGCTGTATGTATTACAGTATGAATTTAGATCGAATGTACCCCTATCAGCCATAACATTAACACTATCAATTATAATTAACCCCAGCACACCCCCAGAGGTGTCCCGGTGGCACAAGGGGTCCCTACACATAATGTTTTGCATTGTAATGTTATGGCTGATCCGGTCACAGACATGAGCAAATTTAGGTGTTAGGCTTATTTGGTTCATCAATAAATGAATGAAAATATTTCATAAGTATTCTGTAAGATACACAGCAGAAAGCTTACAGAGTGCAGTTGTACAGCCATGTAGAGTGAACATGCATGTACTTTCATTTTTTTTCCCTTAGCGATAACACGACTAATGCACTAAATTCACATCTATTGAAGCTGCAAAATGCAATTCGAATCATATACTGTACATATAATTACTTAAGATTATTTAGCTGATCATCATGTCTCCATCTTCTGTCGTCAGCATCTTCTCTTTTGTAGCCTGCAGGGACAATATGCACTTTAAAATCAATACCATAATCCAAACTGAGACGATTAAACTATTTGACACAAATCTTGTTTTTCTTAACAGGTTAATATTATATTCTGCTACTTAAATGAATAATTTGTGTTTTCCCTATAAATATTAACACTACAGTTAAACATAACTATGTTAAATAAGTGTTAATTAAATCATTGGTGAGAAAACACTCCAGGCAACATATATGTAGGTTAAATACTTTAGTTTAAATGCAGCTGGATGGAGAGTGTGTGTGTGTGTGTGTGTGTGCTGCCAATATTACATGTATATTAAATCTGTTTGTACACGTTTGTGTACTCAGTAGATGCACACTGTAGGTTTATGATGTTTGTAATAAATACATATACAGCTTTCATTGTGTTTGTGCCTTTGTGTTGTTGTACCCTGCATTTCCACACCACAATGCTGACAAACGCAGCATACAGCAAACTTTTGCCAAGAAACATCAAGTAGCCGAATCGTACACTGACAAACGTCCTCACTAAAATCACAAAAAGGCAAATATCATTTTAATAGCAACAAAACGTTTATAATCAGCGCGACTTTTCTCTTTCTTGTACATTAATAATATATCCATTTTAACTCACCTGGTATTTTGTCTGAAAAACAAACAAACATCAACAAAAATACAACATAAATGAGTGCATCTCACAAATATAATATTTATAAATGCAGATTAATTCTCTTTTACGTATGCAAGAAAAGTAAAGTAAATTTTACATGTAGTTTTAGGGGGATTTTTTTTTTCTGAAGATGGAAAAATAAAAATTTACTAAATATTTACTGCCTTTTCTTTGACAGTACGACCCTGTTATCCAGTTAACCATGATTTTATATATTTGCTAATTTGCAAAAACTTTTCTTTTTCAATTGTCAGTAACGAAGCAGCAAAAAACAGACAAGTTTTTATTTATAAAAGGTTTTTTTTTTTATTGTATGAGACGCACTGAGTGGTTAAACACAAATGCTTGTACCTGGTATAAACGTGATGGTTTGTTGAATCTTCTCGTAGTCCTTTCCATCATAAAAAGTGATGATGCATGTGAATTTGTTTTTGATGTTGGTCCACTCGGTTAGATTGACACTCAGCCTGCTGGACATGATGTAAAGCCATGTGTCTGGATCTCGTTGGGCCACATGGTCTGTGGCGACGCTATAATTCCTGTCTTTCCCATTCACTTTCCAAGTTATATTAATGTGATCAGGATAGAAATCTGTGGCTAAACACACCAAAGTGACCTTGACGCCTTTTTTCTTTGCGTAGCAGAGCTCTTTATGAGAAGGTGGCAGTAAGTTTATCGACGGGCTGGTGATGGTCACGTTGGGATCTTAGGGGAAAAGGGAAAACATTTTAGTCGAGGTAGTCAGGGAAAATGCATTTCAGGGTAAATCCGGGATCATTTATTAATAACTATATCAAATGTGATGTCTCATAAATATTCATTAGAATTCTTGGAGTGTTAATGGACTTTGACTTGAAATCGGTTTTCACTGGATCCTGGCTTTTTATTTTGTAAGCTATTTTGTGAATTCTATAAATTGATTCAAATTGCACAGGCTCTATTAAATATCACAATAAAGCACATTTGGATCTTTCCCCATTTCAGTCCTCATTAGAGTTATACATTTTTAAAGTGCTGTCATAATATACTATTTTTCATCCGCCCTCATTTGTGGATCTTAAGTTATTTATTCATATATATTTAAGTTATTTGTCCAGATTAATCAATAAATACATGTATTAGTCCATAATGGATTAGGAAATAATGGCGTGTTTACATTCACAGGCTCCGACTCATTTAGAGGTTCCTCTATAAAGGATGATTCCTTTTGCATTAGAGATCATGAACAGGTGAATATGAGATGATAATGGAACACGTGACTGACAGATGTTTCATGACGCCCAGATGTGTCCTGTGTCCAGGCCTTCAGATCTTTATTTAAAAAGATAAAATGCTTTAATAAAATTGGGAGGAACTTCATCATGCAGCAAGACAATGACCCAAAAGACACTGCCAACACAACTAGAGACTTTATCAGGTGAAATAAGATTAACCCACCTGAGCGTTCAGGATCTCAAACACAAACACATTCAGTGTCTAGCAAAAACCAAAGAATTGGCATTGCCGTTCCAGTACTTTTGAACAGAGTTGTATATGAACAAAAATGAACGCTAATGAGAAATATTGGGCAACTTAATTAGTATTATGACTCTTGACTTTTTTTTTTTTTTTTTCCGTGTTGTGTGTGTTCTGTGTGTTGTCTCTGAAGCTTCTGTCCCCAAAATAATATCTTTTATGTTCAAATGTACTTGGCAATAAAGTTTGTTCTGATTCTGTTTTTGATTGTATTTATAAATAATAATCTTGCATAAGGCAAATTAAGGCCCATAAGGTAAAACTAAATTTGAAATTCTTGACATCAAATTAGTCTGTTGGCTTCAAATTGCGAATAGTTTTAAGCTCCTGAACAGAGACAACGTACAGATTTGTTATTAATGCGTCATATTTATATGCAATTTACATATAAATAAAAACATATTACCATTACTAATGAATATTCATATAGAGTGAGACTCATCTGTTAATGTAAAGACAAGGATTAGTGTAAGTGTTGATTTATCATAGTCATTAGTTGTATATGTATATTATACACATCAGTCATATACATAAAACTATTAGTTCAGTACTAATGTGTTGCTTATTTTTGGCCTTTAAGCTTAAAGCAGCACTTAGGTACCAAGTTAGTAAGTGTCACCACATTCTGTTATAAGCATCTTTGTGTGGAGTTTTGTAGGGAAATAAAAAGCCAAATTTAAACTATCTGGACAGGTTCAAAGCTATTCAAAGGATAGTAAGAATATGTAACTTTATGCGATGAAATCGGTATGCGGAAATCAACATTTAGTATGAAGTCATTTATTCTTCGGAACCGGTTGGATCCGGCTGCGTATAGAATCAGAAAGACGTCTGCAGAACTCTCGACCTCCTGAAGGTCACGTACAGACATTTGGCACAGAATTCACCGTTCACTTAAGGAATTCACAATTTACTGAAGAATTCCCAGGTTTTAGGTTTTTTTAGGTGACGTCCGGCTTCAGGAAGTAAAAATCCTGCCATCCATTAACTAAAGCAGCTGATTCTAATTAGCACGACTCTTCAGCCAGATAGGAGAGATCCAATTAGGAGTGCTAAAACTTTTAAAATGAGTTTTATTAATAAGTCAATTAATAAACGTGTGCTGGGTATAAAATTAAATGTTGTAATAATAATTTGGTGGTTAACTTACCCAGGACGGTTAATTTGGTCCCTGGTCCAAATTCCAACTTTGCGTAACTAGTACATGTTGATTTATCTCATGACAGAAACCAAACTTGCAGACATGAGCATCATTTGAGTTTTCTTAACTCATTAATTAAATTACCATTAAATCATTGAAGAACTTCATAACTGAAAACCTCACGTGATTGTAAACAGAATAAGTGTATTTTGCCAAACGTGTATTAACTGGGAAAAAAAAAAAAAAAAAAAAACAGTGGATTTTAATTATTACTGGCATAACGGATCACGATGCAGAGTGTAGCATGTTACCAGAGCTGAACATCCCAGATATACCATGTAGATTAATGTGAGATGATGTTATTGAGGAAGTCCTTAAAATGTCATTATAATAATAGTGCTATAATAATAATAATAATAATAATAATAATAATAGAAACAAATGTAATTTTATAGCGAAAAATTTTATTATTATTATTATTCTGCTTTTAGTACGAGGGACTAGAGAGGACAGTAAAGAAGACAATTTTAATCCTTTGAGTTTTTTTTTAAAGAAAAGTACTCACCTAGAACTGTTAGTTTTGTCCCAGGGCCAAATTTCAAGTCTGCAAAGCTGACACACTGACACGAGGCCTGACATAAACTTCAACAACCTAAAGGCACTGATGGCTATCAGCGTTTGAGGCCCCTCGGCTTTTAGAGCCTGAAAAAACAAACCTTTCCCTGTACAGCCTGAGAGGGGCCTCTCATACCCTCCAGAACTGTGCAGGATCAGTTGGGTCTGATTCATTAGACTCATCATTTAATAAACCGTCGATAGACATTGTGGGGATGTTAATGGCGTGATGGCTCTGGGTGGACTGTAGCTGCGCTGCTCCCTGGGACGCTGTACAGTATGTGAGTAGCTGCCGCTGCTGCCTCACTCAAAGAAAATCACATAATCTTCAATGTAAATAACCCAATGAAACGTAAACATCGATTTTAGACATGCAGAATGTTTCACACCTCTGTGGCTCTTTCACACGTACTGCATGTGCTTTTTATTTTTCCAGATTTTTTGTTCATGATGCACTTATTTTCACATTTTAATCTTTTATATGTTGGACGCAGACACTTACACCATTACACTGACCAATGTGTGTGTGTGTGTGTGTGTGTGTGTGTGTGTGTTTTCCCCTGCCACTGTTGGCCATTCAGCTTGCTTATCAGGGAAAAAATGATAATTAAAATTTGCAATTCTTATCCTTCATTCGATTTTTCTCATTTTTATTCAGATTTTTTTCATTCTGTAAACTGCTTAGTGACAATTGTTAAAAGTAATATACAAATATAACATCAATGAATTGAATTGAAAGGGGTGACCTGATGGCATCGTGGTTAAAACTACCAATCCTCAGGTGTGTGTGTGTGTGTGTGTGTGTGTGTGTGTGTGTGTGTGTGTGTGTGTGTGTGTGTGTGTGTGTGTGTGTGTGTGTGTGTGTGTGTACGTGCACGTTCCCTGCGATGACCTGGCATCCACCAGGTCCTCCACCTCGTGCCCCAAGTCCCCTGGTATAAACCCGAGCCTCCCGGATCCCTGTACAGGAGACGTGTCGTAGAGAGTGAGTGAGAGTGAGAGAGTGAACTGAACTGTGAGCTGCAATATCATATACTGGCGTCTCATCCAGACTGGAGTAGGACAAAATATTTACTGAAAAAAATAATAAAGATGAAGAAGCTGTAGAATGCATGGTTTTATTTATCATGTGTTGACATGAATCCGAGTGTACAGTGGCTGTGTGTGTATACGGACGCAAACATCCTTCAGCAATGTTTTGCCTTTCCATGATGATACATTTTGTTTTATTTTAATCCTAAAATTATCTGTTAAATAAAGCATTAAAGGAAAGCTAGAAAGTTCATGCGGTCATAATGTTATAAAAAATATTTTTGTTTTATACATCAAGTAAAAATCATAAGCACTGAGTAAAATATATATATTTTTTAAAAATTTGGAAAAATATATACAGGAAATGTTGTTAAACAAAGGTAACAACAACAAAAGCAAAACAACAGAATTAGGAAGGCACTTGAATATAATCATGCTTTTGAATACAGAGCTAATTTCTGAGCTAGCTGTTAGCATATTAATATAAACTGTCATGACCTCTGTCATGACCTCTGTCATGTGACCAGATGGTTGTTCGTCAGCGTCCCCACATCGGCTTCAATGGCGCTACTTTGAAAATAATCCCTGTGCAACAGAAAATGAGACTTTATATAAATTCATTGTTTTCAGCTTACGTGGTTATTAGTAACTGTACACACACTTAGTGTAATAATATAAATATTAAGATTATAAACATAAACATGATAGCAGTGGGGGGGTCTGTACCTGTCTCTTAACGATGTACATGACGAATAATCCATACACAAAACTTTTGACAATGAAAATGCCATAGGCCAGCCTCGTCATATTGCCTGATCGAATATACTGTTCTAAAATCAGACAACAATGAGATAAATTCAATTACAAATGCAAAAAATTTAAAAACATTTAGAATAATATATTTGATTAACAAATTCATAAAACTCATAACCCTATTAACAACAACAGTATGCATGGTATTGGAGTGAGGGATCTTACCAGGATGGTACTCATTATCATCAACTAAAAAACAAACAAACAAAGTTTTAGGAACGTAATAATAATGATAATAATAATAATAATGATAATAATAATAATAATGATAATAATAATGATAATAATAATAATAATAATAATAATAATAATACATACTTTTAGGACTTGTTATGGAGTCCTTATATTCTGTCGTATTGGTCCCATTAAAGAATGAGACGATGCAGGTGACCTCTTGGCCTTTAGTCCATTCTTTATATCCGATGTTCAGTCTGCTGCTGATGGTGTAGAACTTATCGTCACCTTGGGTGGCAGCCGCGTCTGTACCAACATCAGTGGTACGTTTTTCTCCACCAACTGTCCAGGATACTGTCACATGGTCGGGGTAAAAGTTTTCAGCCAAACACACCAGTGTGACATTTTTCCTTGTACACACTTCGTTCTGTGAAGCATTTAGCACCCTGACAGTTGGTGTAGTGATTTTAACGTCTTTATCTGAAATCACAAGAAATGCGATGTTGTTATAAAATGGATCAGTGTTACAGATTAATAATGAAGACAAGGTCAATACAAGAGATTAATCAAATTCTTATTCACATGCATGCGTTCATCTCAAAGCAACTCTTTTTGGGGGTATTTGAATGGTATACTCTAACCAAGAGATTTAAGCACATTTATCAAACATCCCCTTTTAGCTGACGTGCTGCAGCACATCCAGTTATACAGCATTTGAGTCTGTACAGGATTTTAGATCACTCTTTTTATACAAACGTACTGATTGATCACATGTACATGGCACACGGTCTTATCCAGACCGACTTGTGTTTTATCTTCTTATTTGTTATATTCTGTACAGTATATACTGTATAATACAGTCACTCATAATCAGCATGTACCTGTATGTACTGTATGTAGAGCGTGTTGCGCGGGTTCTCTTCCTCACATGTCTTATCCGCTGCACAACGTTTGCCATGTTTTATTGTCTATTACCATGTACAGTATGTACCAGATCCTAATCACCTTCTGTACGTTCTGTACATTAATCACTTTCACTCCTGTACATATGGACTCATACCCTCATTTACCACATTGTTATTTCTTTAATAAAACTTATGCACTTCTGGTTAGGTGCTAAGTGCATTACATTGGCTTTGCACATGTACTTCGCGCAATGACAATGAAGTTGAATCCAATTCTAATCTAATCTCATTATACATCTGAGCATTGGAAGGTTAAGGGCCGTGCTCAAGGGCCCAACAGTGACAACTTGGTGGTGCTGGGGTTTGAACCTGGGACCTTCCAATCAGTAGTCCATCACCAGTACCTTAACCACTGAGCTCCCCCTGCCCGATCAGGTTTCATTTATGAAATGTTGTGTTTATTGCACAAATTATGCCAAAAATGTGTTTTGTAATGTCTTTTTAAAATGAAATCTAGAGCAACCACTACACTGAGCACACCGTACGCAGTTCAGATGGAAATGTTCTTTCGTCTTGCCATTACACCCTGACCAATATGGACTATATGTTCCACTTTAGTATGATTTTATATTAAATACACTGCAATCCAAATGTATTTGAATGACAAGGATAAATATTTTGTTTTTGTTGACATGTGAGTTTGACTTTTTTTTTTCTTCTGGTACAGTATTTACATCTGTATTTACATCTGCAACGTAGAACATGGTGACTTTTGTTTGGACCACCAGTTTTTTAGTGATCATAAATACCAGAAAATGTGACTAACTGATGTGGAGGTGGAAAACATTACAAAATTAAAATGCCAACGTTTGGTGATTTGAGCGGGTCGCTGGTTAAATAAAGTTATTTACTTAAATACCTGTATATTAGGTGTTATTTACCTTCTTTACCTGATCAGTAAGTCTTTGCCTATTTTCACCTCATATAGTAAAGTGTGTGTTTTTTAGACCCTTTTAACTTTTAGACTTTTTGTTTGAAGACTATGACAGATTCATAAAAAGATTTCCATTCCGCTAACCTGTAGAATCCGAATCGGGAGTTTAGATTTATATTAAATTACTGTGTGACTGGTACAAACACAAATCAGTCTTACATTTAGTGAAACAAAAACAACAAGATTTATCTGATCTTACAGTTGTATGTTGAACTCAACCGACTCCTTGGCAGGAAAGCCACAAACAATTTTCTAAGAATTTACGATGATCCTGTAAGTTTTCATCTCAATGTACAAGCAGGTCGTCTAACATAATTGTTTTTTTCATTTCTTATACGTTTATCATCGACACTGATATATGAAGCTACATTTTCAGCCCTTTTTCTTGCATTATATTAAAAACACACGTTTTTACAGTGATTTGCAGCAACTAGAATCATCTGTATTATTTCTATAACATTTGACATATATTTATTACCTTCTCTAACAGAACATAACAGCGTGTAAACGCCAGTCCCATGATTAATAAAAACAGATGAGCCTGATCTTACCGAGAACAGTGAGTTTGGTCCCTTGGCCAAAGTATGCAGGTCGGTTGTTCACACTGAATTTCAGTAAGAGGAAAAAGACCTGCAGCTCCTACGCGCTTGAGAGGAATCTATTTCATCCATCTACACTTCTCTTAAAATTCTTTAAACTATTAATAAAATACTAAACATGAATATTTCTAGTATGTACTCTTGTCTGCTATAAAATTTTAAAAAACGAAGAAACAAACTAAATGTAAACAGAACTCCAGGAACATGTACTAGGAGATAATAACTTTACACATTATTTCTAAGGCCGAAGTGACTCATGTAATTTGATTTAAGCATTGCATTAGAAGAACTCGTCTATTACCGGGATGGTCAGTCTAGTGTCCGTCCACATCTACACTTTTGGCGACGTACTGTACTACACTCTAGGTTCACAAAATGCCCCGTTCACACAGTCATTAAGTTCAGAACTCTGTAAAAGTCAGATTAGAAAGAAAACAACAATATATTCAAACAAAAAAATGCGAATTTCTCACCTATCACCGTGAGCTTGGTGCCACTGCCAAAGTGTGCAGGGTTGTTAAGGTTCACACTGATATCACGCTATAAAGAAAACCTGCACTACTCTCATGATCTGATAAACACCAACGTTCCAGATTTAGAAGGGCAATTAATGTTTATTTGAAATGAAAAGGCTGGAGCTGGAACAGTCTGTACCGGACGCCACATGCCAGAGAACATGAAGATTTATTTTTAAAATATCACTTTACAAATACTCGAATTAATAAACCAAAATCAAATAACTTCATTACAGATTAGCAAATGAGCTAAATGGGTAGCATATTAACTAGAAGTGCTATTACTGTAGTAACATGATATTTCTTACCCAGGACTGTTAACTTGGTCCCTCCACCAAAGTGAGCTTGAAGGCTCCCAGAGGCACAGCCGACACTAATAGCTCACTAATGAAGTCAACCAGCTATCGCTCTCTAATTTGGCCTTGCGGTCTACAATCGATATAAATAAATATCTATGACATTATTTTACTGCATCATCATTGCTCCTGACATGTGAAGGACATCTCTTCCTCCAGGTCCACATCCAGCCAAAAGGAGATGAGAATTTCTTTATCATGTTCATTCACACAAACTCAGGTCAATAACCCCTTTCAAGCAATGTTTAAAATACTAAATCACACTTTCTCACCTCTTACTGTGAGTTTAGTTCCACTGCCGAAATACGCCTGATTGTAGCCTGTCACACTGACACCAAGCAACCGAAAAACTCCCAAACTTTGCGCAAAACGAACTCAACTTCACTTCTTAAGGTCTTGTAAGAATATATTCTCTATATAATACATTTTTCCTTACCTAAAACAGTGAGTTTGGTGCCGGCTCCAAAATATGCTTGCAAACCGGAGCACAGAGTATTAAGGCTGTATGTTTAACGTCTACACTTAGCTTAGCGTACTATAGCATTGGAGTTACTTTCTTTTTCAGACACACAAGTGACATACGTCTTGCACACTTAAAGCTTTATGAGCTCAGGACATTCATGTAGAGATGTGAAAACTTTTCCCAAGACTGATCAAGATTAATTTACAAACAGCCAATCTTACCGAGAACTGTGAGTCTGGTCCCCTGGCCGAAGTGTGCAGGCTGAGTGTTCACACTGAACAGCGGTGAGATTAAAACAGCCTGCAGCACTTAGGCTGAAATATTTACTGCACTTTGTTCCCGTCATTGCAGATTTCCTACACGACCTCTACTGTAATGATTCTCATGTTCATGGCAATCCAGTTGGATTTGATCAGAAGATTAATGTCCCTTTTTGTTTTTCTAATACACTTCAGAAATAAGATTAAACAATAATGAAGTGAAAATGACATTCTCTCACCTCTAACTGTGAGTTTAGTTCCACTGCCAAAGTAAGCAGGATCGGTGTATGTCACACTGACACCGAGCTACTGAAAAACCTCCACTCGCTTTTCCCCCCCCGCAAAACTAATGTGAACCTCACTGTAGTTCTGTGATTATTTAATAGCAACATTTCCACGATCTCAAGGAGATATACAGTATAGATCTGAAGGTTTTTCTTACCTAAGACAGTAAGTTTGGTGCCTGATCCAAAATATGCTTGTGAAGCCGAGCACAGAGTTTGAAAGCTGTATGTTTAATGTCTCCGTCTCTGATCAGAGAATTTACGCTCTAGACTGCAGTTTTATTTTCAACATCAGACATTTACATTAAAACAAGCACAGTGTACGAAGATTTACTTAAGAGCAAATTCAAATTTCTTACCAAGAACAGTTAGTTTAGTCCCTTGACCGAAGTGAGCTGGATCGTTTCCATAAGCACAACGTGATCGCTTGTGAACGAAACAGCCGGAGAGCAAATTTACTACAGACAAACTCGCCTGCTATTTTTTTTTTCTTCCTTATAATCTAACCATTCAGGATTTCCCTGTTTTTTTTTTCTTAACACAATGGATAAAATGACTCCAAAACTCGGTGCTTGTAATATTAAACAGATGCTTGCTATTGATTAGTAACATGATATTTCTTACCAAGAACTGTTAACTTGGTCCCTCCACCAAAGTGAGCTTCACGGCCCCCAGAGGCACAGCGTACAAACTCACTGATGAAATCATGGTTCCATCATGTGTTACAGTATATAGTCTGTACAAGCTATGATTTGTCTAAAGCTTGATGTGTTTATGTGCATCACATGTATATCATTCACATACTGTATATGTATATCACTGTATATCATGGCTAAGGCATGTCTATGCAGTCTTTAAGGAAGCCAGAACTTTTTTTTTTCGCTTTGCAAATCAGACAGGATTTAATAAAAGAATTTTTTTTTTTTTTTTTAAAGAAACCTCACCTCTTACAGTAAGTTTAGTTCCATGTCCAAAGTAAGCAGGATAGCTGCCTGTCACACTGAAAAACTAAGCTACTGAAATACTCCTGAAGGACTGGATATGTTTTCTATGCCCTAAAAGGGAGACCAACTCTTTTATCCTTTATTCCTTTCAGAGATTAACGAAGCTAAATACTTATTCTAATAAAGAGCAACTGCAATTGATTAGTAACTTGATATTTCTTACCAAGAACTGTTAGCTTGGTTCCTCCACCGAAGTGAGCTTGACTGACACCAGAGGCACAGCAAACAAGTTCACTAATGAAATCACCCCAGTGTCACTGGCCACATACAGGAGGCTTCGACAATCGAATGTTTCCTTACTGCTTACCTATTTCTCTGCATCATGTCAATTTTAGCAAATCTATGACGATGCTCTCTCTTCTAGGATTAGTATTAGATATGATAGGTTAAATACATACAGCTCAAATGACCAACATCTTAAAAAAGTCTAAACAATAACTGCAATAAAATGTCACCTTTATGTACATTATATTTTATAAAACCATGTCTAATTAAGGCTCCTCACCTCGGACCGTGAGCTTTGTTCCACTGCCAAAGTGAGCAGGATAGTCGCCTGTCACACTGACACGCTGCTACTGAAAAACCACCTAAAGACTGGAAATATTTCTATCCCCTAAAAATAATCAGTAACATGATATTTCTTACCAAGAACTGTTAACTTGGTTCCTCCACCGAAGTGAGCTTGACCAGCACCACCAGCGACACAGCGTACAAACGCAATATTGAAATCACCCAAACATGTCCATCACCTGCCTTTTTCTTTGTGCATCACAAACATATCGTGTGGACATTTTCATATAAAGTTCGAGAAACCCATAAAAAGGTTTTAGCTCGGAATAGCGGTTTAGTTACAGAGTTTAAAAATCTTGTTAATGAAACTTAATAAATAGAGTTAATGAAATTTTATCCTTTACACATCAGACAGAGATTAAGAACCTATAGAATGAAGATTTCTCACCTCTGACTGTCAGTTTAGTTCCACTGCCAAAGAATGCAGGGTCGTAGTTATCACACTGACACTAAGCTACTAAAAAACGTCCATCTTTTATACTGATATAAATTTTGCTTTAATATTAATACACACGCTTATAAATTGACACGTGGTACTGGAGCAACATTTTAACTTAATTAAATAAAGGACTTTATATTACGAGAGAAACCAAAACACTTTATTATTTTAAGTCTATATACTGCATTTTTTTTTCAAATTCTTTAACTCTTTTAAGAAACCATAATCATGTTTTTTTTTTTGCTTTTTTTTTTTATTTAAATAAGTTTAATCAAGACTTCTCACCTCTTACTGTGAGTTTAGTTCCACTGCCAAAGTGTGCAGGATTGAAGTTCGTCACATTGAAACTAAGCTACTGAAAAACCTCGACTGGTCGAGCAAAATGAATATAAGTCTCAACGTTACAGTAAGAACACAATATCGACATTTTATATATCGAGTTTTCTTACCTAAGACGGTGAGTTTGGTACCTGCTCCAAAATATGCTTGTGAATATGAGCACAGAGTTTAACAGCAGTGACTTTAATGTCTTAATGAATGTTTCCTTTCACTGACGCGTTCTCACTTTTTATTCACCTTTTTACAAGGCAAACAAGGTGAATGTGGAAGTGACTTAATTACACGCTCTTTGCTGCGTTCCTTGGATTTTAACATGACCAGATTTACCTGTTTTTGTCTATACACACTTGCTTCTTTCTCCAGTAAAAAATTACTAGAAATAAAATAAAACCACTACTTACCAAGAACAGTCAATTTTGTGCCGCCACCGAAATAGGCTTGATAATTGGCACAGCATTTGGTTGTCATATCAAAAAGTCTGTCTAGATTCATGTTCAATCAGCTATTTATAGCTCTAATTACAGCCATACATGCCATTACATAATACTTTTATACTGATGTTTGTTAACTATCCTTTCAGTTAAATTATTTCAATTCAGAGCACTTTCTTACCTAAAACTGTGAGTTTTGTTCCATCTCCGAAGTACGCTGGCTCATTGTAAGTCACAGTCTGATTGCATTAACTAATTTCCCAGATCTCTCTAATGCTAATTGTATCCGCTGGTTTTCAAATTTAGTAGGCTTGACTGTTGATAAAAACCGACTTTTACAATTTTAAGACCAAAAATTCTCTTACCTAAAACTGTGAGTTTTGTTCCACCTCCAAAGTATGCTTGGTCACGGTTATCACAGTATGATTACATAAACACATTTTTTCAGACCTCTCTAATGCTAATTGTCAGCGTTTTGGGCTCGGACTTCTAGGCTTATTTATTTATTTATTTATTTATTTATTTAACTTAAAAACTTACAAATCTCTTGGTTTCTGCTGTGAGTGAACAATTAATCTAGATGTAGAAACGTACAAGAACCATTCTCACATAAAGAAAAAGTCAAGGTTTTCTGCTCTGCCCAATAGATGAACATTTTAGATTTCCAATTAACAATGTGTTATTTAGTCATAATTACAGAATTAAAACATTCTTACCTAAAACCGTTAATTTCGTTCCATTTCCAAAGTATGCTTGATAACCGCCGTCACAGTAGGACTGCGTAAACCAATTTCTCCCTAATGCTAATGCTATAAAGCTAGCATGGCAAACATTCCCCATACATTTTAACTGCACCTGAGAGTTTGAATATTTGAAAAGGAAAAGCCGAGAGCTCCTACGACTGAGTTCAGCACATAAAAGGCCTCAAATAACTTCTACCTTTCGCATTATTTTTCATTACCAGCAGAATGCATTTAATGTTGATTGTAAATTACTTCAAGAATAAAGCGTTCTTACCTAAAACAGTGAGTTTTGTTCCAGCTCCAAAGTATGCAGGATTGGCATTGGCACAGTACACTTGCGCAAACAAATTTCCGAGATCTTTCTAATGCAAAATATTCCTCAACTCTAGAATTTTATGACTACATCATTTCTCATGGATGCTGATATGGCAAAGTGAAACGACAGATTCATTAAATCACTGCTGGCTTAGGAACCTTTTCATTTTCTTTCTACCTGCTTCATGCATGTCTGTTCATTAAACATTGATGACATTTCCAGGACCGAACCGTTCTTACCTAAAACTGTGAGTTTCGTTCCAGCTCCAAAGTGTGCTTGAGTGTTCGCACAGTACACTTGTGTAAACTAATTTCTAAGCTCTATTTCATGCTAGTTATACCAAGCTGGCATAATTGCATTTAGAAACCTCCTTAAGGCTGATGTAACATGACAAAAATGCTTATTAGATTCATAAATTCATAAACATGGACCTAAACAATCTAGTCACAGGCTACGTGTTATTAATTAGACACTTAGTAAACTTACCTAATACAGTCAGTTTTGTTCCTTTTCCAAAATATGCTTGACTGCCAGTGTCACATTGTAAAACAGTGCTTCAGTATATGCATCCAGTAGTTGTAATATTCCATAAAGGATTAAAAAAAAAAACATGAACAAGGTAAATACAGTATGAGTTCCAGTTTATAAGCACTTTGGTGTAAAGTTTTAAGAGATCTGTTGTTGCAAAAATGATGAAGAGCAGCAGTGATCCAACAGTGATGCAACAGTGTCCATTTTCATGATGGAAAAAAGTAATAAATTCATCAATAATGAACGATAAAAAGAAGGTGTGTATTGATAAAGAGATGTAGAGACTGGGAGTTGAGATTTCTGTAAAATAAAGCACATGTTCCTGCTCTCGGATCTACTGGCACTAACAGTAAATGCAGGGAGGTTTTTGTACGGCGGCTCTATGGGAATGTATCATCGTGGCCCCCTGTCCCCACGGTGTTAAAGCATTAAACAAAAACAAAATTGTGTGTTCTGCCTCTCACCCGTACCCCTCCCGCAACTCAGTTTATCTTTATTTCTCATCAGACACTTTGCACAATATTATAATTTTGTCAGGTGTTTCAGCAGGCAGCGTAATCTAAACTGAATGTTGCTATTTCTGTGAGAAGAAATTGAGCAGGTGCATCGTATTTAAAAAAAAATCTTCCTGTGTCATAACCCCCACCCACATCCTCCTGTAACTGTATCAAAGTGTGACTGATTACAGGATCGACTGCCTTCACTACAGCCACACCAGGAGATGGAGACACAATTATTGTACTAATTACTAATACTCATCTAATTATTAACGTCCCCTAAAGCTGATCAGGATATACTTGTTTTTTTTTTGTTTGTTTTTTTTGTCTGTGCACATTTTCCAGATGTGGGACAAACAATTCTAGTGAAGGTTTCAATGCTGTTTTAAGAACTTCCCACTCTGTCTCACTCTGCTATTAGAGTCTCTCAGTGTATTATATTATATTATATCATGGCCTGTTCCTAGAAAGACTCAAGGTTTGTTAAATAAACAACATAAAAAACAAAACAAAAAAGAAAAAACAGGCTATCAAAAGAATGCAGAGCAAAGTTCTAGAAAAGTATCTGCTAATAACATACTTGTGGCTCAGTTGAGCGTAATCAGGACCATTTCATAAAGTTTTGTTCAGATTTTTATTACGTTTTATTAAAATTAATTGTGTAATGAATACTCAGTGTTTGAGACGGAGATTTTCTGTAGGCCTTTAACTTTTAAAACACAAACAGGGTCTCGGTAAACATTCAAACGTCTTATAAACCAAAATCTTCAACTTAACCAATCACCTAATTTTGGTAACTTTTTATTAGCTTACTTTAACTGACATTTATTTACGCCATTAGAAAACATGAACACACAATAAACTCTAGCAACAATGCAGCATAAATAATATTTACATTGGTACCACTTAAAGCTCAGAGCATTTTAGCCATTATTTGTTTTGCTGTTTTTTTTTTTTTAAAACATTGGCTCAGGATTATGCAGTATGGAGTGACATCATTTTTTTCACCACAAAATGATCAAAATGATGAACTGCATCATCATCACTGATTTTAGCTCATTTTAACCAACTACAGTATATAAACATAACTGATAAAAAAATATATATAAATAACCATGGCAAAGAAATAGCACAAACATGCATGATCACATGTTTTTCTGGTTGTTTTCGTTTTTTTCTATGAGCATAATAATAATAATAATAATAATAATAATAATAATAATAATAATAATAATAATAATAATCTGCTTATTTTTGTGACATCATTCACATATTCCGGTATTAAAATTTGTTTTATGTTACAAATGTTACAAAAGTAATTATGACTTTCGCTTTACCTGATATATCCAAAAACCTAAATACACACTAACAAGGCCATGTACATATATTTCCACCTGATACAGTGAATTTTGTATTTTAATAATGAGAAATAAAATAAGCTAAATAATCAATGTCTTTATTAACCAGTGTTCATATCATCAGTGATGCATTTCAATCTACAACAAGTTCAATACATTTTGTAGTTAAACTTTTAAAAATAAATTATACTGTCAAGTTCCAGTATTTACATAGTATTTACAAGATAAATATTTAGGAATAGATATTATTGGATATATGTTGTCACTTATTGTCACTGATGAGTCCAGACTGAGTCTATACCAGAGTGATGGGCGTGTCAGGGTGAGAAGGGAAGCGCATGAAGCGATGCTCCCATCATGCATAGCGTCCACTGTACAAGCCTCTGGAGACAGTGTTATGATCTGGGGTCGCTTCAGTCGCTCAGGTCGAGACTCGGTAACGTTATGTGGAGATAAAACGACGTCACATGACCACCTGAATGTACTGAATCACCAGCACATCACATCTATGGAGGGTTTCTTCTTCCCTGATGGCACGGAGTCGTATTCCAGGATTGTGAGAGCACCATTAAATGTTTTTGAGATCTGCTGCAGGAGACTTCAGGGATTAGACTGTCATCCTGTCATCAAAAATTATTGCAGTTCTTGACAGAAATACTGTAAATGCTGCACACTGCATAAAATTATAAAATTGTTAAGACTATTTGCTAAGGCACTTATGAATATTTGAGTGTGGCACAGGCAGCATATTAATATATATATATATATATATATATTTTTTTTTTTTTTTACCAAATATGTTTTTACTCTACATGTTTATTCTAAAAGCAAACACGGCTTAACAGTTCTCTAAAATCATATACTTTACACATTATTTCTTAACTCTGTGTATACTTTAGATAGCAGTTCATTTGTAAGTATCAATAATATTTTCATTTTTATATTTTTTATATATTTTATATTTATTTATATATAATATATTTAGATTTGAAATATTATTTTAAATTATTATTTACTCATTAATATGCTAACATCATAGTATGTTAAGGGAATGTGATTCACTCGTCTTATGAATTCCTCTGCTGTAAATAAAATGATGCTTATTTCCTCAGTTCATCCTGCAGAGGTCAGCATATGATCTATAATCCACTGTATGGCACAGTAGTGACATCATCTCTCTCTCTCTCTCTCTCTCTCTCTCTCTCTCTCTCTCTCTCTCTCTCAGTAATCACATAGACAACCTCAGGAAATTTATAGACACCAGATATGAACACAAAAGTGTATTAATCACCTAATTTGTTAATGAATAATTTTTTAAATTATGAACAGCTTTGAGTCCATCAGCTTTGTGCTTCGACTCTTCAGTGACATTAACGCTGAGGTTCTTGTGCATGTGTTGCGCTCAGCTAAAACACTGTGCTACTCGATGCACAGAAGTACACGGCTGAATCGCTCGCCTCCAGTCCGTTTAGCTGCAGGGTCGCGCGCTGCACATCAGGGCGGCTCATGGAGTATTTACTCTTGTTATATGGTTCAATGGTTTGGGCCATATCTTTCCCAAGAGACACAGTGATCATGTCCATTTCACCCAAACCTCTGTGTCTGTACCAGTACATGTAGTAATGAACGTTGTCATCATGCTGACATCCGATTTCCACCGATTCACCTCCTTTCCTCATAAGTAAAGCTGGATTTTGAGTAATGATCACTCCATGTAAAGATTCTGCAAGAGGAAGAGTCAAATTTTAAATTCCTTTAACTTCACTTACATCATAATTCATACTTTATTAAACACAGATCTGATAACCAGTTCATTAATTAATAAAAAAAAATCATACTGGTAATCATGAGCAAGGCAAGTCCGACACACACCAGCCCCATGATGTGCAGAGGGAAACTGATAGTCTGGCTGATTCGTTACTTCACTTTCTCACTTTATCGGTTCTCATCAGCAACAGGAAATGATGTCACTAATCTGTTAAACACCTGACAGACTTAGATGTTCATTATTTAGAATCAGAATCAGAAAGAGATTTATTGCCAAGTACGTTTATACATACAAGGAATTTGTTTGGTGACACAACACAACACAAAACAATAAACAAACAAACAAAACAACAACAATTAATTGAAAGAGATATGTACTTTTGTTAAACTCAACATGAAACAAAAAAAAACATACAATAAAAAATTTGAATAGGATGTGGAATATTGTCAAATCCTAAATATCGGAGGCATTTCACAGTATTGCATCAATTAATGTTGCACATATTTTTATTGCACAGAGACGAAAACATTTAAGTGTTCATGAGGTAGATCACAAGGAAAAGGTGGAAGGTTGAATTTCTTCAGCTGGTGAAGGAAATACAACCTCTGCTGGTCCTCTTTAACAATGGAGTCAATGTGATTGTCCCAGTTCAGGTCCTGAGAGATGATGGTGCCCAGGAACCGCGCCGTGACTCTGTAGAGGTGCAGTGAGAGAAGAGCAGTGGGTTGAGAACACATCCCTGGGGGGCGCCAGCATTGGTGGTGCAGCTGTTGGACACAAAGTTCCCTGTTGCTGGTGATCCATTGACAGATAAAACTAGGAACCAAAATACGAGTTAGTTTGGTCTGCCACTTTAATAGGAACACCTGCACCTGGTCATTCATGCAATCTTCGGCTAAGCATCACACAATCATGTATCTGCAATGCAACACACACTTTTCACATGAAGCTGAAATACGTGAAATACAGTTGAAATCTTATTTTAAATACAATTAATGTTAAATCACTATAAAGTAATAAGTTACAGAAAACAGGAACAACATTGACAGAAAACAAAGGCCAAACATACACCTTGTCCATGTACTTTATTTAAAGAAAAAAAAAAAGTAAACTGAATTGATTTGTTAAATCAGATGAATCCCAATCCGGTGAGGGTTCTTGTAAGACTGAATCTTACTTTTGCTCCACTGTGTCTGGCAGCGCAGTAATAGATGCCACTGTCCTGCGGCGTCAGGGCTGATATTTTCAAGCTGAACTTATTCTCGGCTTTGACCAGGACGACGCTCATCTTCTTTGTGGCCTGCTCATATTCCATCATAAGGAACTGTACAGGTGCACCATGATACGCTTGCTTGTACCATTGCATAGTGTAGCTGCTTATGCTAAACCTGGCCTCTACAGTGCAGTGAAAGGACATCATAGTGCCAGAGAAAGCCATCACTGACGAGTGCTCCTGGTGAACTTCCACAGCCAAAATCTCACCTGAACAGAGAAGAGTGTGACTTATTATTTAACAGAACAAAGTTCCTGTTCATAATTTAATCATGTGTTCTCAGATTTATTATCTGGATGATCAAATACATATAATTTTAAAAATCTTTAATTGTGGAATTTTGTTTCCAAAAAAAAAAAAAAAACAGTTTTCCAGTGAAATCAAAAATCAAAAACGTACAAATGCCCAGAAGCAGCAACACCAGAACGCCCAGTGAAAAAACTTTCATCTTCTCTTCGCTCTTTTTCTCTGAATGTTTTAGATAGAAGCAAGAAGTATAGTCACAGACTCGGGCACCGCCTGGATGGAGAGGAGGTGGCTCATACGAGTTACTGATCTGACTTAAATTTTGTGCTATTTATGTTGTGCACTCTGAACTATACAATGTCTGCAGCCCTACCCTATTCTAAAATAAATAAATAAATAAACAAACAAATAAATAAATAAATATTAGAATGAACCAGGGTAGAAAATACTGGTTGCCATTGCCTGTCTTTGCCCAGTTTAGTGAATGGCTTTTCTATCTTTATCACTGTAAACCTTATTTGTATCTGTTTATGTTTTTTTATGTTTGTTTATACAATTAAGTATTAACAGATGTATTAATCGAAAGTCTGCATTTTGTGGGGACACCTGGTGAAGCAGTGACAGCGAGGATTATGGGAATCCAAGGCTCATTGATGTGTGTGAGGTACAAAGTCTAGCCTGTCTGGTCTGATCCTTACAGGAGATACAGTAGCACAAATTCCTGAAAAGGTTAATGCTGGCACCGAGTCCATGTTGAATGATCACACAAGCATCAGAACTGGACCATGGAGCAATGATACAGACCAATGGGACCTGGTCTGTAAAATCACATTTTCATTTCCATCATGTGGACAGATCGTTACTTATGTGTCGCTTAGCTGAGAAAGAGATGGCGATGTTCTACTGTGAAAGCTTGAGTCCTTCCATTCTGCATAAAAAACTAGTCCAGTCCATGGAGACTGCATTGTGTTATTAGTAACAGCCAAAAGAATGGTGATTGGACACGACTTCTGATTCAGTGTTTTTGTTAATGTGAAAGCCACTAAATGGGACCATCACCCACCACTGCTTCTCTTCCCTGGTGTTACTCTGCCAGGCTAGGATTTATTCCTTCAG